>MJUU01034524.1:3148-23388 GCA_002080025.1 Modiolus philippinarum
TGTCAAACAAAACACATAAAACAATAAAGTGTGCACATGCTTTACTTTTGTCGTCTGCTAAATATCAATTTTGACACCCAGCTGACCAAGTTTCAGTTTACCTAGTAAACACGAAACCACAATTTAGATAATGTGACAAGCAGATCATTAGCTAGGCTATGGAATAGCCTAGCTATATAGACAGTTCTTGGGGTGAAGTGAGGAGTACGCTTGCGCAGTGAGGAGAACGCATGCACAGAAGACTATTGACAAATAGGAATTTCAGATTCTCGAAAATCAAAATGGCGTCCAGTTTCGTCCTGATAAAACGGGGCGGGGTTTAATTTTTCTGTTTCCTTGTGGAAGTTGAAAAGTATTATAAACATTTACTATAGGTGGTACTGGGAACAGGTTTGTAGAGGATGATGGGATTGGTATTGCAATATCGCTTAGCAAGATTTATAAATATAGATATGATAAAAAAGAATAAGAACAGTAATGTATAAATTTAAAACCAGAAGTTAATAAGATGAGGTATTGTGCAATNATCAATAATATACAAATATTAATTGTGTTAAACAAAGCGTGATTGTAGTTTGTGGAGATACTTAGGCAATGGAGAACGAAAGGTGGAAAGAGATAGAATTGCGTTTTTTGCGGAAGAATAAAGAGCTACCGGTGTTTATTTGTGTGTGCTAAGGTTTATGTTTCGAAGCCAAGTACATCATGAGCCACCACACCCTTGTCAATCAAACACGCAATTTTCCATCCAAGGCTATTCCATAGCCTAGCGTATCGTTTTTATTTCATAAAAACCATTATCCGATTTATATCATCCACTTATGTTTATAAAGTCCCCTCGTGTTTTCTAGTTTATCATTTAAATCAGTAGCTGCATTTGTGTAGACATTTTTTATTTTAAGGAACTGATGTCATCCCTTTTAAAGTGACCAATAAACCTTTGACCCCTACATTTTTGAATGTAAAACATATCAACTAAATACAAAGATATAGGTCCCAAATACCTAATTCTTACACATTCCGAAATTTCCCCAAATAATTGCTCCAAGAAAAGTAACAAAGCTTTGTAAGCCCTTATCATGAAAACGGTCCATCCACCAACATTCGCCCAAATGAACGAAATATCTGTCATAGCCTGACAAACATTTTTCCCATTACAATTCACTACCTATTTATTACCATTTCCGAATAATATCACAAAACATGTTTAGGGAGTTTTCTAAAATAACCCCCTCCCCTGATAACGAAACGACCCAAGACGGATTCAGTCACAACTTCAACAGAAACTACAAAACCCCACCAAATTTCATCGACCTACACTTACCCACTTAGACGCCGCTGTGAAAAGAAGAAATTTTTTTTTACAATTTTACAATCCCAATAATGTCTATCCGTTGTACCGGATAGACCTTAATTATAATTATACTGTAAGGTGTATTGAAAGTGAAATTTAAATGATGTGTAATTTGAAGAAATTTTACAAAATTTAATCATGTGTTTTGAGATTTGATATAAATTCCTTAATTACCTTACTATTGAATAATATAAGCTGTAAAAAGCTGCCCTTCATCATTAAAGAAATGGGATTATGCACATATTTAAAGAGAGATAATATTATGGCGGATTTCTTGAATGATTAACGTATTTTATTTGCAATTCATCAATGAATATACCAATATTCCTCTAGTAACGCCTATAAAACTCCTTCTAAACTCCTTTCTTTTGTCTGCTAATCAATTACTCAACTTTCTATAGAATTCTATTGTATACCAATTTGTACTGCCTGAAGGGGTTTACCTTGATACTCCAGTGGTAACAAATTGGTATACAATAGAATTCTAAAGAAAGTTGAGTAATTGATTAACAGACAAAAGACAGGAGTTTAGAAGGAGTTTTATAGGTGTTACTAGAGGAATATTGGTATATTCATTGATGAATTTCAAATAAAATACGTTAATCATCTAGGAAATCCGCCATAAAATGTTTTTATTTTTAAAGATAATATATTTTTTTATAATTTCAAGTTTATGAAAAAGGGTCATTTAGGTTATAATTTAAAATCTGAATTTTTGAAGCCATCTATACTTAGCCTGCTTGGTACAAAGTGTGCATTATGGTCATGCATGGGTAGTCAAAATCTGAATTTTCAAAGCCAATATTTCTATACATTGTTAGCATGTTTAATAAAAAAAAATCTTTTAATATAAAAAAAAATTCTAAGTTGGTCAATCTTGTCTATTAAGATGAGAAATTTTCTAAGTCCTTGAATCCGTGTCTGTTGAGGGTAAAAGTTTCTAAGTCCAACATTCCGTGTTTGTTACAATGATAAAGACAAAAAATCCGTTTCACCTGTGACACGGGTTTTCAAATCTACAAGGATTCCTGCTATCTTTCTAGGGAAATGAGACACGGATTTGGTTCCTAAAACCCGTGTCCTGCTCTAGTCCGCCTGGAATTTATCGAAAAAATGAAAAATCCATACGGATTCCAGTTCTAAGCCGTGTCTCAGACGGTTGGATTCCTGCTCAAAATTTCGTACGGGTGGTTAGTAAAATATCCCTCTATTCCAGCTTCTGCACACATTGTTTTCATGATTTTAGATAATTTGTTAACTCCAACAGACTGTTCCCCAAATTTTATACCACCTTTGTCTATAGGCCTCCTATAAAAGACTGTTCCATTCATATCACGTAGATAATTCAAATACTGCTCATAAATCTTGTAAAGTACGGAGTTATGAAAATAGTGTTTCAAGTTTTTGGCACTCAGATTAGGCTGATTGAGTCCACCTGGAAATGAAGTAAATAATATATGCTAGTGCAAAATGTAACTGAAATTAACCGACATAAAAATAAACAACAATTTTGTTGTCTTGACTTAGTAACAAACATGAAAATTCATCTGCCTATTCTATATACTATTATTTTGTTACACAAATGTACATATACTTGTAAAACTACTATGAATTTCACTGTATTTGCCCCCACGGGGCACGGTTTGATTTTAAAAAGTTACCATACATTTTTACTTACGACGCGGACCTCGACGAAGACCCCCACTTTTCAGACCAAAAAGTAAATACACAAATGAATGACATGCAATACACATCATAGTCACTTAAGCTACTTAAATAATAGAAAAATGAAACTAACCTTTGTAAGTTTTGTTTGCTCTGCCCTTGAATACAATATATATTCCATTCTGATCATTTCCAAGTTCAAACTGATCCACTGAAAGGTTCCGGTGTTCACAAACACCTCTAAGGCCAAATAATTTACTGTTATAGAAAAACATTGTATTCATAATTGCCTTAGCGCTGGAATTCCCAAGCAAGCCTTTTTCCCAGAGAACATTTTCTGTTTCCTCGTTTATCGCTTCCGCTTGTTTTGTACTTGTGCCGATGCCCTGAGTCGTGAGTTCAGTCATGCGTGCGCTCAACGAACGTCGGAAATCATAGAATTTGGAGTCTTTTTAGTCCAGAAAGTTCATATGCACATTGTTTTCTCTGAGAAATCTGAGTAAACAACGCATAAAAGATATAATGTCTTTTACGGATAAGGCTTACCGTCTTTCCTTCTTGTTTCAATCACAAACTTACTAAGCCACTGATTTACATCATTTGCGGTAAACTTTATAAGTTCTGGAATGGCACAGTTGGTACTTTTCATTCGAGCACTTCTCCAGTCGTTAAACGTGGCGACACTCCAGGTGGTATTCTTACGGGTATTTCTACTTTCAGTTGATTTCACTAACTTAGAAACATCAGTATCTTCCAAAAAAGAATAGCGTGAGTTGTTCTCGTTACACTCAACAGCTTTTTCCAATACTTCAATAATATTATCCGCCGTCAATGGTTCCAGTGAAATTTCGAAATCCGGCAAGTCATCCATCTCAACATCAACTTCGTACTGATCCAATGCCGTTGAAAGGATTAAATCCTCCAGCTTTTCGAAAGCAATATTTTCATTTTCGGCCTCAGTGCATATTTGTGATAACGTCATATCGTCAATGCTGTAATCCCAATGAGCATTTACATTAAAAAAGTCAATTTCACTGACCTCCATTTTTGCAGCCATCTCAAACAACTTAAACCCGCAGACGAACAATTTGCGGCGGGAAATGGGGAAAGATTCGTCACGTAATCACAATTGTGACGTTTAATTCATGGACTCTGGCACATGTCATTTACCAATGAAAAAAAGGTGATTGGGTATGTGTAGATACCCGGCAGCAGGGACTAAATTGTACTCGAAAGCAGAGCTTTCTCTTGCAATTTAGTCCGTCCTTTCGGTTATCTACACTTATCCAACACTTTTTCATTTGGTAACTAAAACTTGTAAAGCTATTTAAGATAATTAATTTCTTGGAATTATTATTTTTTCGTTTTCTTACGCTTAGGATAACATTATAGAGTTATTATACTGCTGTTGGTTTTCTAGTCAAAGACCATTGTTTGAAAGAAAATAAATAAATACCTTGTTCTTTTTTGCTGCAAGAGGTTCAGAAAAAGTAAACAGGGGTAAAGCCAGATTAAAAAATCCATTCTTATAAGTCTCTATTTTCTTTTGTCCTTGAACTAACTGAAAAAAAACATAATGATTTTTGTACTTTTCATTCTTTAACCAATTACAATAAGAACAACTTACATATGCAATATTAGGTATGAATTTTTGAAACTAATATTCCAGAAAATCGCCATTATCAATACTTATACTATAACAAATCCAAGATTCTGATTATCGCAAAATATTCAACGAATGATCGAATAACGCAGTAATTCACGAATGCGCGGAGCGCATGAGTGAATTACAGCGTTTTTCGATCATGAGTTGAATATTTTCGATAATCAGAATCAAGGATTAGTTATAGTTTTTATTATATAGATCTTCATGCATATTTGATGGTTCCGTTGATGATTCATTTCATGAACTACGTTTTCAAGATTAATCCGCTGTGATGTTTACTTAACAACAACGTTGACAACGTCTATTGTGACGTCACTTCCTACAGTGAAATTATGGAAAATAATTTCACTGTTAATTATCACTTTTCTTTCACTGGGAAATCTCAATCTTTCACCGCTACCTATATAATAAAGTTAATTATAAAATCTGAACAATGTTCCAACATTCCATCTTTTTTTTTAATAGTACACAAGTCAAAGGGGTATCATTTTCATTAATATTGTCAATTGATTCTAGTTTTCAAACTCGACAATTATGTGTTATTTACTATAAATCCAATCAGAGCTGTGGTGAAGACTGTGCACACAAAATGTTTATTTGAACAAGTAACAAGACAAAATTGATAAAGTCTAAACAATATCGACAGATTCTGGTTCTGATTGCAACAAAAGTATTGATGATTGTAACATTTTGACGTGAGAGTTAATCAAATCTGACTCTTAATCAAAGGTTTGGCGCACTATAAAATGTTCCAAGATGACAACGCGTCTATCGTTACTATCGTCGAGAACGAAAAAATCATGCGCTATTAAAATGTCTTGATAATGAAAAATTATACTGCTGTCATTGTAATGAACTTCATATTCACTTATGAGTTAAATCAAAATGTAAAATATGAAATCTTTCCAAAAAAAAATAAATAAATAAATAAAAAGATTAGTTAGAATCTGCATAACTGTTTCCGAAATTATTTGAATTAGCAACTGGGAATGTACAATTTGGGTCTAGTACATGTTTTGGCATAATGCACTTTCAAATGTACAGGTTTGGAAGGTCCCAGGATAATGATTCATAATGTAAAAGAATATTTCTATTGTCAACTCTTAAGTACGCATAGCATACCGATATACAACTCTGAGAAATGTAATGCGGTCTACAACTCAAATGATCTAACAACAGTAACTAATTCGCCTCTGATTACTCACTTTTATCACTTCTAAACACGCCAGACCAGTCACTAATGCTTTAGCTGTTACTATAGCCGGAATAATTTTCCCTGCTATAAATTTGCTCTGAAAATATACATGAATTCAAAGTAAGGAAACCTCACAATTCATTACTTAATATCCTTATTTCATATGTAAAACATTTTTTTGTACATGAAACGCAAATATTATATTTTCAGCAGCTACTTTTCTAGAACAGTTTTTAATATACTCTCAAACTTTTATCAATTTTTCTGGATACTGTACTACCAATCTTCAATAAAAAAAACAAAGGTAAACTGTTGCTGATACATTGACAACTAAATTATAAAATATGTACGCGGTTATAGTTAAAGCATTGTGTTACAAAATGAAATGGGTTTTCAATCAAAATACAATGCCAACATTAAGAACCAATTACAGCCATTTAGAGGACAAAATTTATATAATACAATTGATTCTGGGTTCTACAGATTCCAACTGTAACAACCTTTGTTTTATGAAAGAATTGATAAATATTAGTAATAAACGACATAAAGAGAATAGATATACCGCTAATATTGAAAGCTTAGAACAAAAATTTGCACGAGGGAAATGTTCAAGTTGTATCAAGTTCTGAATATTTTTACTTGTCAAACGATTGGGTTTCCGTACACCACCAGATACATGACGATGTGGCTTAGTGCGTGATAACTGATAATCAGAAAGTTTTAACTGTTTGTTAAGAGGAAAAGGGAAAAGCATGTAGCAGAGTTCGTGCGAATATATATATATATTTATATTAGTGAATAATTTTTACGTTAATTATAAAGTTGTGAAATGTCATGTCGTTTTTATTTTTCTTTATTAAAAACAGAATAAAGTTACAAAAATTTTAATTAAACTTAGAAACAACACTAGTTATGGAATAACTTTCTATCTGTAGAGACAATGGAATAAGACATGGAATGGTACGGATTTCTATATCTGACGTTGAATCATAGTTTCAATTAAAAAGAAAGTCAGCAAGGACATAGACCCAATTCTCCAAAATAAACAATTCTATGAAAAAAATCAACATTTTGTTCCACCTAAAATTACATATCAAAATAAACCATAAAGTTTCGTCAACCTCTGCTGATCAGCTTAAAAATTTGTACTTACAAACTTTCAAATGTGTACCTCGGTCATAGTCAAAGTTTTATAACAAGTATATTTTTCATGAAAATGCACCCAACCAGAAATCCCTATTACACGCACATTAATAATATGTATACAAATGATCTGCAAAATAAAACAAGAGGCTCTCAAGAGCCTGTATCGCTCACCTGGTCCTTGATTAACATAGACATTTTATGTTAAAGAGCCAATATGCATGTATATAATTAAACTATGGTTCCTCCTTGATTAACATAGATATTTTATGTTAAAGAGCCAATATACATGTATATAATTAAACTATAGTTCCAATATGCCCAAGACCGCTGTAGGTGTTCCTCATGGGGTCCAATGTTAAACTGGTCCAATGTTAAACTATGTTCCCTGCTGGTAGCCATCTTGGATAAAATGGGAACCTGACAAAAAATTCTTTTCAGGGGTCCACATAAAGACTATTGTGGCCAAGTTTGGTGCCAATTGGCTCAGTAGTTTCAGAGAAGAAGATCTTTGAATGTGTTTTCCCATAGGGTCCAATGTTAAAACTATGTTTCCCGCTGGTGGCCATCTTGGACATCGAGCAGACCTGAAAAACACATTTTTTTACCAAAGGACTATTGTGGCCAAGTTTGGTGTCAATTGGCTCAGTAGTTTCAGAGAAGAAGATCTTTGAATGTGTTTACCCATAGGGTCCAATGTTAAAACTATGTTTCCCGCTGGCGGCCATCTTGGATATCGCACAGACCTGAAAAACACCTTTTTTGTAAGGGACCACCAAAGGACTATCGTGGCCAAGTTTTTTGCCAATTGGCTCAGTAGTTTCAGAGAAGAAGATCTTTGAATGTGTTTTCCCATAGGGTTCAATGTTAAAACTATGTTTCCCGCTGGCGGCCATCTTGGATATCGCACAGACCTGAAAAACACCTTGTTTGTAAGGGACCACCAAAGGACTATTGTGGCCAAGTTTTGTGCCAATTGGCTCAACAGTTTCAGAGAAGAAGACCTTTGAATGTGTTTTCCAATAGGGTCCAATGTTAAAACTATGTTTCCCGCTGGCGGCCATCTTGGATATCGCACAGACCTGAAAAACACCTTTTTTGTAAGCGACCATCTAAGGACTATTGTGGCCAAGTTTGGTGCAAATTGGCTTAATAGTTTCAGAGAAGAAGATCTTTGAATGTGTTTTCCCATAGGGTCCAATGTTAAAACTATGTTTCCCGCTGGCGGCCATCTTGGATATCGAACGGACCTGAAAAACTGAGGGGACCGTCCAAGGACTATTGTGACCAAGTTTGGTTCCATTTGGCCCAGTAGTTTCAGAGGAGAAGATGTTTTAATGAAAAGTTTACGCCGGACGGACGGACGGACGGACGGGCGGACGACGGACGCAAAATGATGGCAAAAGCTCACCCTGGTATTAGCCAGGTGAGCTAAAAAAAACTTTCAAGCAAAAAAGCTGTTTGAGGAGTTGCGCGGACAAACCATGTACTCTCTGTAGACAAACGGACGGAAAAACGGATCGGACCGACAAAGGTAAACGGATAACTCCCCGGGAAAAAAATCGAATCTGAGCTACAGATGATGTGCAAATCTACACATTAGGTCCTTAATAATAACAAAATTCTATGAAATTCTGTAGAGCGGTTTCTGTAAAGTTGCGATGACAACTTGAAAAAGGGCAATTTGACATTTTTCACCTTCAAAATGGTCATTATTACACACACAAAAAATTAGAAAAAAAAACATGCAATAAGATTTTCTGTCATATAACTTCGGTATTTAGTTATCCAAAAGGGACATAGCTCGAACATGGGCTATTTGTTCAGACTTTGCTGTTCAGGCACATGTATCCTGTATCCTGGAAAAATTAAGTAATGGCAAAATGAATATCTACAACTCGGCAAAAAATATACATGTTTACCCAAACCCTTCTTACACCCTCAAGAAATTTCTGCCTACTCAAGTTCCGTTTTTTATCCTAATTTCAAAGTTTTTTCTTTCATTGTTTCAATATTTATTATGTCTTCTTTGATAAATACCTACCTACTTAAGTTCCAAACACGAGAAGGTATGGGAAGGGTTTGACCAAACCAAATTTTTAATAAGTCTGACCTCAGACGTGTCGTTTTAGAACTCCGGTATTAAGTTTCCTATACAATTTTATCTATAAATAACAAAATATCGAAGTTACTATAAATTTAGTTTCTGCATACGACCATTTCGACAACTTATGGCTCTTCAGTACATATCAAATCAAAAACATTTACAAATCCATTTATTTATTTATTTGCATGAATACAGAACTGACATTTTCCCCATACCCTTAATCTAACTCGTAAGATACAATATGAATTTGTGAGCAGAAATTACTTTCTACAGATATTATTTATAGGCAAAATGTGACCTTGGTCTTTTTTCAATTCCTATTCCTTAATCAAGTTTTAAAATTGATATATATCTATTTTTAAAACAGATGCAGTCAATTTTCCAAATTAATTATACAGTTGGAGGAGAGAAGTTACAGATTGCTGAACCAATCTTAAAGTTTTACAATTCAATATATGAAATTGTTTTAATAATTCGGAAAGTTGATTCTTACCTCAAGAAATCTCCATGTCTATATGGTAGGTTTGTAATACAGCTTGGGGTATTTGAAGTTAAATAGTTCATTACATTTGGCAATTCATTATTCAAGAATCGCAAACAAAAGGTTGAACATGCCAAATTGTTAGTTTTAAAGTATAATCTCTATTTTCCAAATAAATTTTTGGGTCTTTGGTATACTTTTATTAAAATAGTTATTCATTTCCATTTTATTGGGGGGGGGTGGTAAAAATGGGGAAATGAAAAAAAATACCAAGGGAGATCATAAATGTGATATAACTATTCCCCCCCTCAATAAATTAGTACTTTCACATTTTCCTCCCAAAAATGATCTTCATATGATCAATATTCAGATACAAAAATATGAAATATGCCAGAAGTAATATTATAAGATTTCCCCTGAAAATCAAATAGTCGTCCCATTACAGTTTGATAGCAACAACTGAATTGTAAAACTGTAAGATTAGTTCAACAATCCTTCACCTAAGTTCTGATGTTGGTCAAGTTAAAAGAAGAATTGACTTCAGTAGTTTTTCACAGGAAGAGGGAATTTTAAAAATTAATCGAGGAATGGGTATTGAAAAATGACAATGGCCATATTGGATCGACAATAAATGTACAAGGAAACAGAAACAGCAGTTTCTGGAACAGCAATGCTAAGTTGACCTGGGTTGAAAGATATGTTTACCTTGTGTCTATCTGCTGGCAAAATATTATAATTTTCGGCACGTAAATTTGAACAAGCAACAATAAAATCCATATGAAAATTTGAATCGTCATCTTGTTGAAAGTCAATAGGTTTTAATTTCAATCCTTTAAAACTGTCTGCAGGTGGAATTACTTTTTTCAATTCTTCTAGCTCATCGTCTGAAAAATCATAAACATGAACAACGAATTATTATATAGAACTCTCTAGAGTTTATCTAAAGTAAACTACTTATTAAATCATGTAGACTTTTCACATCTGAACATAATAATGAATTCGAGTTAGGATGTGTTTGTGAAACACTACATATGCCAATACATTCTACAGTAAAATATATGAAAATTCCAAATTTAACACCTTTTTGACATCTGTTACCTTGACCTTTGACCAATTTTTATTGCATATTGATGTTCCTCATAACTAGACCTACACACTTGCCTAGTAGTAAAAATATATCATACACAGATTACCATAAAAACACAAAATTCAACCCCTTTATTCTGAAACTGATGAAGCCCATTTTGGCCTCTTGTTTATTTAAATGGTTTTTAATTGTTAAATGTATCTGTTCAAACATGCTAAAAGAAACCTACAGAAAACACTGCACCAAGATCTGACAATTTTTTTTCCATTCGTCCCCCTTTGGGCCTCTTGTTTCTCAAAAACTGTAAATGCTACCTCAAATCTGTCAGCATACTACAGTTGCGCAATTTTATTAGCAATAACATAAAACAAACCCCGCCTCAATAGGCTTATTCGCCGTGATGTTTTTACCTGTGGACACTTTTGGTTGGCAAGAAATCGTACTCATTAATTAGGTCATAAAAATGTCATTTTCAATTAACTGGTATGGAATTGTTTTTAAAGGTAATTTGATAATTTCTTTTGATCTGAATTGAAGACATTGTACAGTTTAAAACGATATAAAAATGTTCGATATTTGATTATTTTTGTTTGATCTAATTAGCGTACTTGTTTAGCATTCAAATTTTCACAATTTCCAAATATTTGGAATACACATTTCAAATTATTCAGAGGTAATTTAGAAAAAGTAAATCGGTCGAAAAAATACGAAAATTTCGAAGTTTATTAGGCATTTTCCAAATCCAAATCGGACTAGTATGTAAAAAGTTATTTGAAAAATAAAATTCTGTTACATTACTACACAATGCAATTTTGTCAACAAAAAAATTGATTTTGTGACGTCAATGATTGGATTCGCGAACAAGCCTATAGGATAAATAGGATAAATAATAGGGATTCTACAGTCAAATACGCAAAAACAAGCAATTTTGCCCAATTATAAACCTCTGTGACCTTGACCTTTGACCTGACCTATTTTTGCATATTTATGTTCCTCTTTACTAGACCTATACACCTGCCAAGTATGAAAAGTTTATCTTACATAGTTCAAAAGTTATAGCCAAGGTTAAAGTTTCGGACACACAGACACAAAGACAGGACAAAAACAATATGCCCCGATCCTCGATCTGGGGGTATAAAAAAGAAGCAATCCATCAAGAGGAAGAAATGACAACACAAAAACAAACTAAAGCTGTCGCCGAATGGCAGACAATAATATCCCCGCTCATTGAATCCTGAATCAATATGGTAAGTGCAAATTTAAGTGTGTGGTGACACAATACATGTGTGGATACAGTACAAGTGTGGACACAATACAAGTATGATGATATACATCGCCCTTTTTTCCAGAAAATAAACAAAATTCAGAAACACCAAAGTTGCAATAACATTCTGAAAATTTGATGAATCAATCTGAAAATACCAGATGCATATGTTCATAAGGTATTTCACATTCTGAAAAAAGTTGAAAGAAATATTCTGAAGAGCGTCTGAGATTGCCTTCAGACAAAAATTTTCCATATGGGTACTTCAGTACAAAAATATGGAAGTAGCCGTAACTTTTTCCAAATTTAATGAATCAATCGGAAAATACCAGGTATTATATGATACTTTCACGAAAGGATATGGAGTTAATGAACATGAGACCACATCAAATATATAAACTTCAACTGCATTCTTGCAAAAATTTAAATAGATATATAGAAGGGTTTCTGAGATAAGCTTCGGACAATTTTTTTCAGTATAAATTTCAAGTCGGAAAACCCCAAAATGCTATAACTTTTCATAAGAAAATTAATGAATCAATCTGAAAATAGGACATGCACAAGTTCTTATGGTTACTAACATGCATACAAAGTTTGATTGAGAAATATTGAAGGGTTTCCAAGATGAGCTCTGGACAAAAAATGTCTACGGACAGACAGACGGACGGACAAGGCGATTCCAATATACCCCTAACTTCGTTACGGGGGTATAAACAGAGTTAATATCTAAAAATATTAGATGAAAGAAGATACTTTCCTATTTAACTGGGAGGGATCCCACCATGAGAACTTTCAGAGGGCAATGATTTCTTTTTTTCTTAACATTAATTTTGTTATTGCATGATGATTGTCGTGTAATAAAGATGCTTAAAGGAGAGTTGATTTTAAGCCCCTTTATACTGTGGGAAATTTTTCGCGAAGGCTTTATTTTCGCTTATTACGCGACAAGTACATATTCGCGAAAATTTCCCTTCGCGTAAATTTGTCTTCATTAAAAACGTAACGAAACATAAGCGAGAATCGCGAAAATAAAACCGCGAACAGGTTTAGGAATAAAAAAAATTAAACCTCGCGAAAATAACCCCTTTTACAGAAAGTTATGTGGTATGCATAGAGTTGCACGAAAACCCCCATGAGCATTTTCAGTAGTTGGCAGGTATTACATGAATATGAAAAAGAAAGGAAATGGGATAAATGTCAAGGAGACAACATCCCATCTCCAGGTTAAAACGACCCAAAACAATGAAGTATGACCCAAACATTGCGAGAGTAGGTAAACGACCACCGCGTCAAAAGTATGTAACTAACAAGACTATCATGCGAATAGATAATGGATATATCATTCCTCGTGAAATCATTCCTCATTTCTTTTTAATTTCTACCCTATCTTGGTATCGTCGAGTCCGTTTACAAGACACCGATTTACCAGCACCTGTTTAGTTGTTGACGGACTGGGGAATCCTAGCCGGATGGTGCCGCAGAGGTATTAGTTCGAATTCAGGTCATTACCTTCTAGATTATCTAATGTGAATAGCTTTAAAAAGATGTTATTCATCAATTCTGGCTTTAGAAAATATACATTTCTACCTTTTCATCATATCACCTTACCATACATATATTACCCATCATGCGAAAAGATCATTTTTAACCAGATTTCAGTTAAGCTCCAGAGTGAATATCATTAAAACATTTAGCATACAATTTATGTTTTTCAAACATTTACTTACAAAATTTGCCAAATGTCTGCACATAAATTTTAATTGATATTTATGTAATAAAGAATTGTTTATATATATTGAACTCAACTCTCTTCAAAACTTTACAACACAACTTAAAAGCTAATTTGTGATATCAGGTATCGAATTGAGCAGAAGTATCTTCAGTGGCCGCAAACAATGCCAGCATCACGACCTCAAACCTTTTTGTGGTTGAATGAAAAACATTGTTTCCGTAAGGAACATAATATTTAGATTTTATACTGATCAGTCGTATACAAATTCAAGAATATAACAAAAATGGACATAGACGATGACATATTTAACTTAATAATAATTAGGCTATATCAATGGCTTACCATAACAAATGGTATACGTTTAAGCCATCCGTTCTTTGCTACGAATGAGGCAAAAATAAAAAAATTTGCTTGTATGCACATATAAATGGGAAAATTACTGCAAGTGTGCTTGTATTCACATATACATGGGAAAACTACTGCAAGGGAGTACAAGAAACATTTTATTCTATTATTAAAATCTATCAAGTTAAAATGTAAACCTAAGGTTTCTGAATAGCTGTTTACTTCCATGTCAGCATCAACTAGAGAACATTCTGGTACTACCACTTTTTCAACCAAACTTTTTATAGCACACCTATCCCTAATCCGAGGAATACCATACATCTCTGCACGTAAATTTGCTGTGGATTCTATAAAATCTAGATGAACTGTCTATATGAAATATAGAAAAAAGAAAGTTCGAAATTAAGTTTGAAGGACAGTGGAAAGTATTAAAATTTTCCGATCATTGCATCCTATTTTAGAAAAAACTTGATAAAGATATATGAAATTTCAAGTACCCAAATAAGTTACAGAATGACATTTCTTTATAACTTCCCTTGTCATGTAATCCTACCGGAATGTGTACCATTCTAGAATATTGTTGAAAATGAAAATTGGAAATTATATAAAACTAACAATCATATCGTAATTCAAAGCTCTGTCCTTAGATGAATTTGGCACTATTTTTGGCCCTTTCTGTTACTCGTTCTCTGTCAACAGTTGTTTACTTCAAATAATTATATTGTATTAGAAAAATTATGTAGGTTTATCAAAATTATTAATGTGAGGGTCACTCCTCCTGGTTAACTCCATATTGTTCACACGTGCTGTAAATCTATATTGTTATTTACATATATATATATTCTCTGTAACTATGTATGTAGTTTTTGAGAAATAAAGTTCATTCATTCATTCATTCAAGTATCCCATATTTTGATTTTTTGTCTTCCACAGTTTCTATCTTTATCTGCACTCAAAAGAAACCCATTGGCGGATCTGAATTAACCAAAGAAGATCATACATCGTTATCTAACAATGCTTTCTACGACGATGCCACACTAAGATACAAAAGTTTCTTTTTAGATATTCAAAGGAAATAACCGAAAACAATAAATGAACAGCAGCATATATCTATGCGCGGCATCACTAGCTTTTCAATTTTTTTCAAGAGAAATATTCTCCAAATGTGTCTATTTTCTACAACTCTTACATTTTCAATGTCGAACTCGATATGATGAGGGCATCTCCTAATTCCAGACCAGAAAAGTTCACCTGATGAAATTCTCTGAAATAGGCGGAAAAAAGTTGCTTAAATATCAAGAGTTTAATATATAACTAATATGATCATTCGATCGGAATATGAACTATTTTCCCAAACACAATGAATTTTCAACAAACAGTGACAGTGTTAATTGTGATATTTGTAACAGACAACACAAGTTGTAACTGTTACTTAACAACAGCAGCATATTTTTCACTCTTCCGTATTCCATAGTAACGATATTGCCTCAGAAATGTTTGCAGGTCATATATTTCATTATTACACATGTAGGATTTTATTTAGGTTTTCCCTTTGATAAATATATATATTGTAACTATTTTCACACGTGCTTGAACTGTAACTTTTCCTTTATTCAGTAGGAATTTCAGGTGAATAGCTTTATATCACAAAAAGAATGTTGGGATTGCTTCGAGATTACTTTAAATATAATTCAATTATTGCCTTCCTATAAGGTGAACATCGAAAGTTGTCAACCCGAGTGAAGTTGTTTTCCCGAGTGATTCTGCCCAACACATATGGAATCAATAGTCGTTTTGTTTATACCGAAAATGTGATGTAACGATTCAAATTTAAGTAAGAAACATTTGAAATTATTGTTCACAAATTTTGGCATGATAACATCTTGCTTGAGGGCAGATCTATTAAAATGTGAAACAATGAATATCCATACAAAATTCACAATGTCATCTCCGGGGATCAAATCCGGGACCTCTAGCACTCCGGCCAGGCGCTCAACTGAGTGAGCTAAAGAATCTATGCGTTAGCTCAGTCGATTTTCTGGCTATTTTAATCTACTTCTAAAACGTAGATAAGCTGTCCTGTTTTCTTTCTGTATATTATTGAAGCTATTGAGGTAAATTGTGGCTAAAAAGTAACTTGATCAAACGTGTAAAGGGATCTATAGCTATACTTCTAGGAATACAAATTAAGATGGCACACTTAGGACGCGACTATGAACGTGACATGTGGGAGTAAAAATAGCGTTTACATTTATTACTTAAATAAACAGTATACCAACCCAACTGCATGATTTTATTATAGATAGTTCCATACACTTCGCGAAAAATTAACAATGAAGGGATATGGAGTAAATGCAAATGAGACAGTCTCTACAAATACATGGGAATATTAAGCAAAGGAACCACGCTTTTATTGTTGTTCTTCATCTTAAAGTCACCATGAGGCCTTCAACAATGAGCTTTACTCATACCTAATAGCAAGTTCAAGACGGTTTGAGCGGAATTCATTACTAATTACTAACATTACTAACGCTACATCCATGCTTTTTTACCTCCATGGATGCGGGATCGTCAACAAACAAACACTTAACTGGTAAAGTGTTCTTATAATCGCTGTCATTCATTGCCCGACAAAAGACAATAGAAGACGATCACAACATTTAAACAACCACAGGGCACTCATCGAGCCAACAGTAAGAGCACTTGGCATTAAAAAATCATGAGACGTGGGCACAATAAACAGGTGGTCAGAATAACAATTTTTAATTACAAAATAATAAAAAACCCAAAATGTGAAAGAATGATAGCGCATCCATATAGGAAATTCTCTCAAGAACAAATACACCATAACTGAAATGCCTATAATTTATGATTTTTGCTGATAATCAACGTATAAGGATCTACTTCCGGTTGAGAGGGGAACACCATATGATGTTCCAGGAGTGGAACAACACTTTTGTTCCATTCTCGTCGTAAATTTTGAAAAAAAACATCAAAATTATTCATTACATTGCATTATAAGAAATATACTTTTTAAGGTATAATGATACATAATTTTTGTTGATATGATGTGAACTCACACAAATTGCATAAGTAAGTATTTGTGAGCAAAGATCCCGAAGTATTTTTGAATAATTGAAGTATTTCTCGTCAAAAAGAATAGTTTGAATGTAAAGTCGATGCATCTTAATGCAAGAAAGTGAGCGTGGACATCTCAGTCATAGTGAGAGTCAGGACAAAGTTAGGAAAACGAGGTTCCGAAAAGTAAAAGAACTTGTCGAAATATGACTTGCTTAAATTTCAGTTCTTCCAAACGAAAAAGATTAATAGCAGCATAAAATCTAATGACATTTTCATAGCAGAGCTTTAGATGAAAAAAACAATAAAAAAACATCCACACTAAATAAATTTCTGTCTCTGTTGTATCTCTTGACATAAATAGGTTGGTAACATTTAATTTAGGCCAAAAAGAAAATATGTGTTTACTGTAGTTTGCTGAAAAAAATAGGGTCGGTAGGTCGGCAACCTTTTTTTTTTCAGGCATCGTCAACGAAATCCGGAAAAATTTCGGGTCATTCCCAAGTCCGTTCCGAAATTAATCCTACAAACCGGAAGTCCTGCCATTTGCATTGTGTTTTGGAAGAAACTTGGCATATTTCTTGATTTTTATCTATTTGAATGTCTTTTGAACTAAATAAAAAGTTTAAATGTCTATTTTATTAACTTTCCGTACCAGCGGAAGCATGTTACCAGATGAACTTATCAATTTACAGAGGCCTGTATCAAAATAGGGTCGGTTGATAACAACGTTGAACTTTTTTTTTTATGAGAATCAATAAAAAGTTCTAGGGTCGGCATCTAAAAAATAGGGTCGGTCGGACTACCGTAAACACACATATTTTTTTGGCCTTATAATAGTGAAGTTATAACTATTTTGATATGTCTGCTTTGGCTTAATGCTTCTGTTGACAATTTTAGGCTATGCAAACAACCACACTATTTGACGATTAAAAATGAACACATACCATGCAAATATGTGTAAATCTAAAATGAAAGAAATCAACTTACATGAAAAAAAACCTTTAAAACTATTCTATATAACAAAACAAAGAAAATGTTTTTTCATATAACCCGTTTTGGTCTTTTATGCAGAGAAAAATTACTTGTTCAACTAAACAATATGTGTGTAGGCTAAGAGCAACCATATGGAACAATACTCATGAAATTATCGGAAAATACACAAATTATCTTTCCATTTCTGGTCCTCAATATTTTAGAATTATATAACAATGTTCCTTTTGTGCAAAACAATTTACATTGTTTACAATGTATAATTATTCGTCTACTATATCATAGAAGAAGTAATTCAATAAACAAAGGTTAACACATGATATGTCTCGCCTCTCACTGGCATCGCTTGAATCTGCACATTGATCTACAACAGCAGCCATTACATTCTAACGAAAACTTAAACTGTGTGTACTATCTGCTTGCTTAAGTTTTAAGTCTGTTGTGAATTTACTCCTTATCCTTTTATTGTTAATTTCAGACTGGAGTTTGTCTCTACTGCAGCGTGGAGTCCATAAAAAGATTCCCGTGCGAGAGATGTATGATCTATATGCATTTCAGTTATGGTGTATTTGTTCTTGAGAGAATATCACAAATGGATACACTATCATACTTTCTTTTGCATTTTATTTTTTGTAATTTCTGAAATGTTATTCTGACCACCCTGTTTATAGTGCTCAAACCTCTTGATTTATTATGCCACGTTTTCTTACAATTCACTCGATGAGTGCCCTATGGTTGTTTATACGTTGTGATTCTTTTATGAGTCTTTTTGTCAGGCAACGGATGACAGAAGTTGTAAGAACACTTTGCAAGTTATTTTTATTCTTGTTGACAACCCCGCATCCATGCACAAATGAGAAGATGCATGGATGTTGCGGTGCTCGACATTTAGCAATGAATTCTGCTCAAACCGGTACTAGCTGTGCCGTCTGGAACCTACTATGAGGTATAAGAATAACTCATTGTTGAAGGCCTCATCGTGATTTCAAGATTAAGAATTACAATAAACGCGTTGTTCCATTGCTTGGTTAAATCATTTATTCGTAGAGACTTCGTCTCGTGTGCATTTACTCCATATCCTTCATTGTAAATTGATGTATGACTGTGAGGTCGGGGTCACGACGAACAGTGATAAACAGGATAAACACTGAAAAATTTCAAGTCAGTGAAGCGTGACTGCAGCTGCATATACTTAAAACGCCCATGAAACTTATCTGTATTAATGCTAATGCAACTGCATACGTAGTTTCAATAGGCTACCATAAGTGGTAGAAGTTAAACAGACGCAAGAAAAACTTAAACATCTGATAAACAGTGCAAAACTTTGAGTCAGCTGGGCATGACTGCAGGGATATAGACGCAAAACGCCCTTGAAACCGATCTGTACTGATGATGATGCAACTGCATACCAAATAACAACGGCCTTAATGTTAAATAAACAAAAAATTAACGTTTAATTGCGAACGTCGTTGTCGCTGGAATCACCATATCTCAAGTTTCTCCTTTTTCGACTTTCGTCGAAAGCTTGACAAAAAGTGCACAGGCAACACCAATTTAAACGCAATCACATACCCCGATGCCACAATACGATTGCAATGTCTTCCATGATTCAAACCGAAATACAATATTAACAGAAATGAAAAACTAAATACTGAACTTACTGAAGAGTAATTCTCGAGATAAAAATGTACGTCAAAATGGTAAAACTATCAACTATCAAAGCGGGTCAAAGACGAGGCGGAAACATGTATTTACATCGAACCTGTTGAAAACTATTACCTTATCAGCTGGAAATCTGAAAAGCAGCTCTCGAATTGAGTTACTGTAGGTTTTCTGGAAAAGATTTCTTGCAAAAGCAACACAGTCTTGGAAATCAGTTGGTTTTTCTGTAACCAGAGCTTTCTTTATTATTTCAAGCTGGAATAACAATTATGTTTCATTAGAACTTCATTTTTCTTACTTTGCTAGTCAGAAAATGGATAAAACCTTATATAATCACACGTACCCGTACAGTAAGATTGCAATTTAAAATAAAGGGCTACGCCGAGCGCAGCATGATACGACCGCAGCATGTCGACCACTGAAATTTCAACAAAAGTAGTTTAAAGTGAATGTGGACACAGTAAAGAG
>MJUU01034524.1:25083-53837 GCA_002080025.1 Modiolus philippinarum
TATACGACCGCAAAAATTTTTGCGGTCGTATAAAAAATCAAAGCATCGTACAATTGGTAGTTATTTCATCTTACCATTGATGTCGGTTTCATTATGAATTGTTCTAATGAATTCAAAATATTGCATACCATTAACACGTGAGAATAGAATTTCATGAATTTCTGGATTTGATGTTCTTAATCAGGTTTCATCTACTGTCTAACTTCATGTTTTAGCAAATAAACCAATTACTCCACCTGTCAATCGTCAGAAGACAATGATCAAACAAAATTGATTCAGTATATGAAAACAATATATCTAACACCTTTAAACATCTCTTCGTTTGTTCTTTATCATAGAAGCGATAACAATATTCCCTGACATACCTTTTCAAAAGGAGATCTTAAACAATATAATTCTAAGATGGGTTTGTGATCGAACAGCGGTAAATCCAGTTGTAAAAAAATACCTCCCTTCATGAAAAACCCCTTTTCTGCCAACATCCTTGTCTGCAGAAAAACGGGCATGGTGACTTCAAGATGAAGAACAACAATGAAAGCGTTGTTCCATTTGCTTAATCTTACCATGTATTTATAGGGATTTTGTCCCATGTACATTTACTCCATATCCCTGAATTTGTTCATGGCCACGAAAGTAAACATTCGACAAAATGTCAAGATTACAAACGGCGAATACAATATTGAGATAAAAGATAATTAAATTTTCAGATCTTTACTTGGTAGTAAAAAGAGATTATCACATACTTACATTCTCTCGTCCAATCAAAAGCCTTCCTTTCACCCCTCTATTTTTTATAGATCACACTTTTTCTACTTTTTCCATGTACTAAGTAAGGGATTATCTTATTGTTTAAAAATTGTTATTAGACAATGCATTCATTGGTACAGGCCAAAGTGTCAAATAGATCATCCTTTTATTGCCTTCAGCTATATACAATTTGTAATTAAAGTACATACATTTTCACTAATACGAAAAGCCCATATAGTGAAAAACACTGAAATTTGTACATTACATAAATGCATTACCCAAACAAAAATATTTTTAAACAATAAAATAAATTCTTACTTGTTACATGTAAAAAGTAGAAAAAGTTTGCTCTATGAAAAATAGAGGGGTGAAAGGAAGACTTTTGATTGATTATTAAATTTGAAAATAATAAATACATACATACAAATAAAGTAATTTCCAAACACCAGCAGTTTCTTATCTAAATCCATCACTATTAAATAATAATATTTCAATGACAGGATAAAGCTAACATACCGTCCTTATAGTTTAACAGGAACAAGAGTGATTACAAACTGAGTATATTTTATTTTATTGTTGGTCAAAACAACTGATTATTGCCAAAGGGCTTTTTCTCATATATGTAGTACCTTAATTAACCAATCATAGAAATTGTAAAGCCATTGATTAAACCACTCGAAATGTAAATATGTGATAAATGCGTTAGAGAATGATAAGCCATGCTCTATGAAATAAGCTCCTCGCACTATATTTCATAGAGCATGGCTTATCATTCTCTAACCCTTACTTAAAACTGCCTTCAGGAAGAGATGATCCGCGAATTTGTATACTAATACGCGACTTTTGAGTCGTGTTCACTCAGGAAAAAAATCTATTATTATACAAAAAAAATCAATACATCAATACCTTGAGAGGGAATCACTAATTAATGAACACTGTGGGGCTAAGGGTGATCTATATTTTATCTATTTGTAGCGCTTCAGGTTAATTGTTTTTCGTCAATTAAAATTATGTTCAATAGTTGTCATGTAGGATAAATTATAAGTATATATTTCATTTTATTTCAATAAGTCACTTCTAACTGGTATTTGAGGAGATTGTTTCCGCCTTCAATTACACGAAACTTTCGTGATAAAAACTTTTCAGCAGACAAGCGTCTCAAAATTAATTTCTATTGCAAGTTGATATGCATGTGCTAAGTAAAAAATTATTTGTACAGCCTTCGTAACATACTACATGTAAAGATCAATTTATCAAAGAATGGCATCATCCAACAACTTTTTGCCGAGTGCTAAGTAAGATAATAATATTTATATTGAAACAACTACTGTTCTTTCATCAACAAAATATTTCATTGGTTCGATTGTTACGTAAAGATTTAATCTATGTATTAATCAAAAAGGAAGACATGTGTCCTAAATGAGAAATAGTCAATTTGAATAACAAAATGGACAGTTACGATGTAGAATTGGTCGTTTTATTTATTTTTAAGGTCAACGAAACTGCTGCATGTACTAGCCTTTCACCCATCTATTTTTCATAGATCACACTTTTTCTACTTTTTCCATGTACTAAGTAAGGGATTATTTTATTGTTTAAAAATTGTTATTAGACAATGCATTCATTGGTACAGGCCAAAGTGTCAAATAGATCATCCTTTTATTGCCTGCAGCTATATACAATTTGTAATTAAAGTACATACATTTTCACTAATACGAAAAGCCCATATAGTGAAAAACACTGAAATTTGCACATTAAATAAATGCATTACCTAACAAAAATATTTTTAAACAATAAAATAAATTCTTACTTGTTACATGTAAAAAGTAGAAAAAGTTTGCTCTATGAAAAATAGAGGGGTGAAAGGAAGACTTTTGATTGATTATTAAATTTGAAAATAATAAATACATACATACAAATAAAGTAATTTCCAAACACCAGCAGTTTCTTATCTAAATCCATCACTATTAAATAATAATATTTCAATGACAGGATAAAGCTAACATACCGTCCTTATAGTTTAACAGGAACAAGAGTGATTACAAACTGAGTATATTTTATTTTATTGTTGGTCAAAACAACTGATTATTGCCAAAGGGCTTTTTCTCATATATGTAGTACCTTAATTAACCAATCATAGAAATTGTAAAGCCATTGATTAAACCACTCGAAATGTAAATATGTGATAAANTATTTCATAGAGCATGGCTTATCATTCTCTAACCCTTACTTAAAACTGCCTTCAGGAAGAGATGATCCGCGAATTTGTATAATAATACGCGACTTTTGAGTCGTGTTCACTCAGGAAAAAAATCTATTATTATACAAAAAAAATCAATACATCAATACCTTGAGAGGGAATCACTAATTAATGAACACTGTGGGGCTAAGGGTGATCTATATTTTATCTATTTGTAGCGCTTCAGGTTAATTGTTTTTCGTCAATTAAAATTATGTTCAATAGTTGTCATGTAGGATAAATTATAAGTATATATTTCATTTTATTTCAATAGGTCACTTCTAACTGGTATTTGAGGAGATTGTTTCTGCCTTCAATTACACGAAACTTTCGTGATAAAAACTTTTCAGCAGACAAGCGTCTCAAAATTAATTTCTATTGCAAGTTGATATGCATGTGCTAAGTAAAAAATTATTTGTACCGCCTTCGTAACATACTACATGTAAAGATCAATTTATCAAAGAATGGCATCATCCAACAACTTTTTGCCGAGTGCTAAGTAAGATAATAATATTTATATTGAAACAACTACTGTTCTTTCATCAACAAAATATTTCATTGGTTCGATTGTTACGTAAAGATTTAATCTATGTATTAATCAAAAAGGAAGGCATGTGTCCTAAATGAGAAATAGTCAATTTGAATAACAAAATGGACAGTTACGATGTAGAATTGGTCGTTTTATTTATTTTTAAGGTCAAAGAAACTGCTGCATGTACTAGCCCAAAATAAGCACATAAAAGATGGTTACGTACAAAAAGCATATTCTGTTCTGGACAAAATTGGGAATGAATAATCATTAATATCTATTGATATTTTTATCACCTATTAATTCCCTTCAAAATATGCAAAGTGTCTTCTACTAATTAAACAAATAAACGGATATAAAACTTTTTCTCATTTGTCTGTACCAAATTATGTTCATGAACCTTACAAAAAGAGTATTCCATATGATACTGTATAAGTGGGTTTTTCCGCGGGTACTTAGGAACCGACCATTTAACTTGAAAAAGGGGGGCTATGGTTTTTTTGGTTCTGATTTTATGTGAAAAAAATATTTTGGCTGCCAAAATGATGAAAAAAAATTTTTTTCTGAAGGAGGCTTTCTGTCCAAAAAAATAATGTTAATATTGAAAAAAATATTTTCTTGATACACGTGAAAAAATAAATAAATTTTTCGCGCGAACAATTTTTCTGTCCAGAAAAAAACCATAACCCCCCTTCAGGTTAAATGGTCGGTCCCTTAATTTTCGATATATTGGTGGGTATTTTGATATCGCGAAAATTGCATACCGCGAAATATAATTAATATGAGACTTTATTAAGAAAATGACAAGAAATCGTGAATTTTTCATTGCGCGAAAGTAAAAACAAATAAATTTAAACGAAATCGCGAATTTGAGACCCGCCAAAATAACACATATACGGTAAGTAACTTTTAAAGGAATGTAAAGATTACGATCACCTTTTTCTAACTTTTCTGAACGAGAGTTCATACTTTTCTTTAAACACCACTTGATTTCAGACTACACATGCTAGAAATATAAAAACGAAAGGATATGGAGCAAATGCAAATGCACATGAGACAAAGTCCTTACAAATACATTTTAGAACCAAGAAAACAAACAACGCTTTTATCGTTGTTCTTCATCTTAGAGTCACAATGAGGGATTCAACAATGAGCTTTGCTCATACCTGATAGTAAGTTCAAGACGGCCCCTAGCACCGGTTTTTGTGGAGGTCTTTGCTAATAACTAAATACCGAACTTGCTATAAATTTAATTTCTGCATATGGCCATTTCAGCAATTTATGTCTCTTCAGTGCAGATAAAATCTAACCTTTTTGAAGACCATAAACTAAAACATGTTGAAAAACTGATAGAGAGCAAAAAATGTCGAAGAACACTACATCAATAGAAAATGTCTGTTTGGTCTGTCCAAATTTATCAAACACATCGATAAAATTACTAACAACATAACTTGCCCCTTATTCATGATTAGGAAAAACAGAAGGGAAAACTTTACATTATGATGCAGATCATTCTTTTTTTGTAACTTACTGCTAATGTTTCTCTTTTTTAAGATTCCTACAAAACTACTTTAAAAGAACTTGATAATATATAAGCACTCAACATCTGCCAAATAAATTTACCAATGCCCGAGCTCCACTGCGTTTTTTTTTTTTTTTAAATACTTAAGAGATAGTGAAGTTAAAGAAAATCGAACCGTCAGTCAGTCTAAAACGAACAATCCAAGGACAATTGCAACATCGAAAAAACACAAAAAAACAAAGACACAACACAAGCACGGCACAGAAAAGAAAAATGAAGACACACACATATACAAAAATCAACAACACGGACCCAATAAAAAACCATAGGTGAGATCAGGTGCACCAGAACAGTAAGCATCTCCTGCTTGTTATAAGACATCCAAAATGTCCTTTTCATATCATATTGGATTGTACACGTTATATTTTCTCAATATCTATCATTAAATTTGAAAAAAAAATTACAAAAACTTAGAAACAGAAAACATGAGGAAAAGTGAACTGGATGAAGAACAACAATAAAGTGTTGTTTCATTGCTTTGTTTTCCCGTGTATTTGTAGAGACTTGGCACGTAAATTGTGGTTTCGTTGACATGTTTGAAAATAAAGTTTGAAATATGAAAGGAGAATTAAATAATCACATTTTAAACTGGCATCATTCTAGAATAAGCAAAAATCTTTTTTCCCTTACATTTCTGATTTGCATTAGACAATAAATGTTAGAAATCACCAGTTGAATTCTTTAACATTTTAATTTGAATTTCCCTATATTCAAATCTGTATGAACAATTATATCAAGTTTACACTATATGAAACCACATAATTTCCGAAAGATACATATCTCGTCTACATCATATCAAAATTTCAGCACACCTTTAAAGGGAAAATTCGCAATTTTTTACATGTTGGCTTATTTTTTTCCTTGAAATGAAAAATGCATATATTTAAAGTTTTATTAATAAATTCGAAAAAAACTAGAGGCTCAGAGACTGAGCCTGTATCGCTAACCTGACAAAATGCTTCTATGCCACGCATGACCAAAAATATGTTTATTACCAATGGGGTCTAATATTTAGCTAAGTTCTCCATTAGCACCCGTGTTTTGTCTTATCCTATTGGAATGAGTATTTTTTCAAAGGACCTTCTATACATTTAGTTAAATTTGCTTGAATAGTTTCAGAGAAGATGATGAAAAGGATGGCTTTCTCATACCGGGCTTCAATGTTAAACTATGTTCCGCAGTGGAGGCCATGTTTTTTACTGGACCAAAATGAAATGAGTATTTTTGTAAAGTACTTTCCGTACATCATTCCTCTAAAGTTTGGTTTAATTTGTTTCAGAGGTTTCATAGAAGAAGATAAAATGTGATTTTCCCATAGAGTCCGATGTAAAACTATGTTCCATGCTGGCGGCCATGTTTTCTATCGGACTGTAATGAAATGAGCAATCTTTGTACAGGACTTTCCGTACATCACTCATGTAAAGTTTGGTTGAATTTGCTTCAGTGGTTTCAGAGGAGAAGATGAAAATGTGATTTTTGCCATAGGATCCAATGTTAAACCTAAGTTCCGTGCTGGCGGCAATGTTTTTTTATCTGATCGGTACAAAATGAGCATTCTTTGTCAAAGACCTTGAGAACATCATTCCTGTAAAGTTTGGTTGAATTTGCTTAAGCTGTTTCAGAGGAGAAGATGAAAATGTGATTTTTCCCATAGGGTCCAATGTTAAACTACGTTCCACGCTGGCAGCCATGTTTTTTGATCGGATCGGAACAAAATGAGTATTCTTTGTCAAGGACCTTTAGTACATCATTCCTGTAAAGTTTGATTGAATTTGCTTCAGTGGTTTCAGAGGAGAAGATGAAAATGTAATTTTTCCCATAGGGTCCAATGTTTAACCTAAGTTCCGCGCTGGCGGCCATGTTTTTTATCGGATCGGATCGAAATGAGCAGTCTTTGTAAAGGACCTTTAGTACATCATTCCTGTAAAGTTTGGTTGAATTTGCTTCAGTGGTGTCAGAGAAGAAGATGAAAATGTGAAAAGTTAACAGACGACGGACGGACGACGGACGACGGACGACAAGTGATGGCAAAAGCTCACACTGACCCTTCGGGTCAGGTGAGCTAAAAAAGAAGTTATTAAAGAATTTCTATAATATATTTTGACTGTAATTGTAGGTTGTGACGTCAAACCTACTACTGAATCATGGGAAATATCCTTAAAAGTCTGCATCTATACAGATCAGTTTACGTAATTTAAATCGCACAGATGATTTTTGATGTGGCCAATAATAAAAAAAAAAGGATGTAAATAAACCCAAAGGAATTTTAATAAAAATACTTTTGTCTTTATGAATTTATACGATTGAAATGATTTAATTGAACGCGCAAAATCCTAAATTTGTATATAAAAGGATGCATTATATCATTTTGATATACTAAGCTATTTATATTACATAAAAGTTTTTTATTTTCTCTTTTTTTAACTGTTGCGTTATTCTTCAATATCAATCGTTTGACATTGACAAGCGGCAAGCAATCTTTGATGTCCATGATCTCTCGCACTTAACTGACACAGATTTTTAACACCTTTGTCCCCTCAGGTATTGCGTAATAATTTCTAAGCCAATTTGCAAATCTTTACATTATTACCTGTACCGATGATTGACGGAAATTACATCAATAAAAACAATATACTGAGGCTATAATTGCACGTGGGTGCACGTTTGGTTGAAGACAAAATTGGATGGGATTTGAAAAAAACATATTTTAGAAAAATCGATCTTCTGTCGTTTTTTTTTCAAAATATAAAAAAATGTGTCAGATATCAGACTTCATAAGAGATAAGTAAAATATTGAAAAGAAGAGTGTTAATAATTGACAATGATGAGTCAAGATATTCTAATTATAAAACAAGTAGAACTGTATAAAGTTCGCCAAATTTGATATAAAAGGGGAAATCTAATAAATGTTATAGTGTTTTTTATGAAAAGAAATCAAAGTAAAAATTTATTGCGTTACTATTCAAATGAAAAAAAAAATACAAGCATATATATAGACACATTGTCGCATAATCTAATATACATGCATTTATAAGACTAGTGAGCCCAAGAGTCGCATAAAAAATAATTTGCTTAGACTTTTATTTACTATTGGTTTTAGGCACCTAAACTCTATTTCATTTAAAAATGCTTTTTATCTTGAATGATTTCTCATTACTAAATCTATAATATTGTAAAATTTTATTATTGATCACAGAAAATTTACATCTACACAAAACCGACAAAAATATTTCTTGCTAATTTATACCTGACACGGAATACATATCTTAAATATGAGTATAGTATGTTTTTTATGCATAAACCCGAATTCTACCCCTCCTGGGTAACAAATACTGTAATTTTGTGTTTTTGTGCTTCCACACATGCAAATTGTATTATTTATTTATTATAGATATTTATCTTCTCTACAAATAAGCTTAGTTCACGACAATAAAGATATTCATATTGATATTCATTAACAAATATGTGTGAATTTGTGGGGCCACTAGAAATATCGCGTTTGTAAAGTCGCAGAAAGAAAAGAATGTGAGAAATACACAAAATGCCATAAAAATGTAAGGGATACAAGATAGAGAACGTGTTAATGATATAAACCATAAAGTAATGTTTTTCTGTGAAATACATGCCATGTACTAATGATGGTGTACTAAGCACTGCTCGCTATATTTGAAAAATATTTGGGCTGTCATCAGAACATTTAGATAAATTGGCAAAGTTTGTGCCTTTCCTGGGTACATCCAGAGACATATTAAACACATTAAATGTCTCTGGTACATCTATTTCCTTTTGGGATTCGAAACTAGAGATGTTTTTTTTCCTTCTTTTTTTAATTGCATGCCACCGAGATTAGGTAACATTGATGGATAAACATGACATCTCACTTTCGCTTATGAATCGGAATTTATCCGGCTGTATGCAAGGTTTGGATGGGAGAGAGAGAGAGAGTGACCAGAGTATAAACCACGCTGAAACTTTTTGTCATGGCCACAGGTAAGTACATGTTTGTTGATTGGGATAATAAACAGATTTGTTGTTTTGTTGGACAACAATCTGTCAAAAATTTACCTGTCGGTGTGTCTTATTATCCCGGCTAATATTATTTCAATTATTTGTAGAGCAGTCTGCTCGTCAGAGCATAGATTTATTATATCCATGGTCAGAATTTCGCATTGCACCTTTTTGATATTTTCAAACATTTTTTTTTAAAATAAAGTGTTGGTTTTGTACCTAGATATTATCAAAATATGTGAACAAAACCAGGAAAAGTATATAATACGCTTTTGACATACAATCATTTAGTTAGACAAACGTCTGCTTCACATTGATAAAGAATGTACATGATGGCAACGGTAGGTCACCGTTATTTGGTATCTCCAAGGTTATTAGACATATCTTGACAATTTTTATCGAGAGGATGGCAAAATGGCGACCCGCACAACGAAGTCAATCTCATCGAAATATCGATATCATGCACTTACCCTTTGGAATAAAACATTAATATAGATGTATACTGGTTCATTTATACAAATGGAAAATAATATCAAATTTTAATTTTTTTGCGAATTTTCCCTTTAAAGCAATGTTGTTTTTGTGTGCAAAAAGCACTATTATGATTGCCTAATACAATAACTTGGCGTAGATAATAGCTCAGGCAACCCCACATACAAATATATTACTATAGATAAAGATGAAATCCTGGCAAATCATAAATCTTTTATGGAATCATTAAACATTTCTACCAATGACAAATCTAATGATTTGCCTAGTTTGTAAGTGGACACACAAACTTCATAAGTGCCCGTACAAACAACGGTACATTGCCGGCTGTTCTAATTGTTCTACTAAAGAACTGTCCATTATCCTAACTAAGATTCTGACTGTGGTGAAAGAAGGCCAACAAAAATACTGTGATACTGTTTATTCACGTAGTAGCATCAATCATATGTGGATACTCAAAAATTCCAAAGATCTTCTGAACAACTGGAAAACCCGGTCACTTTCAAAGATCCACTAGTTGAAAACATTCGACATTTCTACACTCTATACTACTCTTCCGCATTCAAAACTGAAAAGTCGTTTGACTGATCTTATCAAGAACGCATTTACTTACAAAAAAGGACAGAGCTTTAAATATATAGCCTGAGCGTATACATCTACATATTTTACTAACAAAGTATATGTACCAAAGGGTAACACACGATACTACACTGAAGAACAGGTGATCAGCATGCTGGAATTTCTCATTGACAACATATTTGTCCAGTTCGGGGGCAAGATATTCCAACAGACAGTCGGCATTCCAATGAGTACGAATTGTGTTCCCCTCTTAGCCGACCTGTTTTTGTTCACTTACGAAACAGAATTTTTGCAAAATTTGGTCAAACAAAATAAAATTAAAAAGGATAGATCCTTTAATTACTCATACAGATATATTGGTGATGTCTTGTCGCTTAGTAATAGTAAATTTGCCGACTATATTACATTAATATATCCCCCAGAACTTGAAATGAAGGAGATTACAGACACTGACCATTCTGTTCCGTTTTAGATTTACTTCTCGAGTTTGACAGTGGCAACCTAAGCACACGAATTTATGACAAAAGAGACGATTTCAATTTTGATATTGTTAACTTTCAACACCTCGACAGTAATATTCCGTCTTCCCCAGCGTATGGAGTATATATCTCTCAATTAATCCGTTACGCTAGAGTATGCAGTCACTATCAAGATTTTTTGAAACGACACAGATGTTTAATTCGTTAACTTTTAAATCAGGGCTTCCAGAAATGCAAATTAATAGTTTTTGTGAAGAAATTTATTGGACGATATCCAGATTTGAATGATAAATATTCAATTCCTATTTCCAATTTTATTCTAGACGGTTTTGTTTAAGTTTTGGCTTCTTCTCTGAGGTTTTTCTCTTTTTTCCACATTGTGTGATTTATACACCGAGCGACAAAAACATTTTACCTGTATGAGATAAGGCTTGTACATCGAACGACAAAAACATTTTACCTGTTTGAAAAAAAAATCTGGGTTTTGACAATATTACGGCTTAGACGTTTAACACAATCTGGGCACACAGAAGCTATAGTTAGTCGTCATATAAGCGGGAGGTTGATGCATCATTAAACCTGGATTAACCCGCCATTTTATTTATAAAATGCCCGTTCTAAGTCGGGAATATGAAAATTAAGCATTCTTAGTTTACCGAAAAAACCCTATGATAAGTATTCAGAGGATAATTCTAAACAATTTACTTTGGTTTAAAAATAAGCCCGATATATCAATGTTCAAACAGGTGTATCATTTATTTCATTCCGACATATATTTGTAAGGGTGCAAAAAATTTAAATTTATATTTAGATTCTAAAAGGGCTACTTTCAGCTATCTTCTTAGTTTAATATTATTATATTGAAAAATATTCAATAGGATTGGACAAAAGTTGTTCCAACTTACGAGTGTCCTCTCCTTATAAATTTACAACATACAATTAAATGTGACAGCAAAACACATACAAAAATATATAAACTAAATATAACAAGGTAAATAACAAGGAAATTAAAGCATAAAAATGTAGTAACAGATTGATTGATCAGACCCTAGAATCTTTTAAACTGATTATAAATTTTCGAACTTTTTGAAAAATCAAGGAATTTTTTTCATTACTGTAATTATCATTACCAAAAAGTAGTAGTCGTTTTCATTTAGATCAGAAGAAAGAGTAATTCGTTGATTTACATACAATGGATATTCGATAAAGTAATGGAACGCATCCTCATAGGGATATCCACAGGCACATCGCGGGTCATTTACAGCATTAATTCTCTTAAGGTCTGCGTTAAGCGAACTGTATTGGTATCTAAGACGTGTATGCAAGATATTTAATTTACGAGGACCAACGCCGTTATATTGGGGAGCTTTTAAGCAATTGGATTTGATTCAATGTTCTAAGCTCCGATTCGCTTAATTGGCGGTTTTACACCTTAATGTGATATTAAAACATACCCCAGTGTAATTGTTGCACTTTATCGTGTTTTTTTAGGTAATTTTTAAATTGTTTACATAAAAATAGCATCCCTTTTAAAATATTTTCCTCCTTTGCATCACTTTTCAAAAAGTCACAAATTCAGTGTTTTCAAGTGCTTTGATCAAGCACAATCATTTATAGATGTGAAACATGGATACAAAGCCAAAAATATTTTCTTTTACAATGTATGTAATGAATCTTACTTCATGCATGATCAATACTAAGCCCTCAGAATATATTTTTCTATCAAAATAAAGCTGCAAATGTACAAAATAATAAAATTATGCTACAAAATCTCACCCTATCACCAATTTGAATAGGTGTTTCTTAGGTAGATTTTTCCGCTAGAAACGGTCTTACCTTTGGTTGTGGTCATACAATAGCATTGTAAATGCAGAAATTGATGCAAAAAGTCAGGAAGGCAAAGAAAAACATGTTTTGTTTATTTGTTGAGCATCTGAAGAATATTAGGTCTGTACATGTAAGTTAGCGGAAAAGCCCGATATCAATAGGTACAATGGCACTATCAAAACTATTGGAAATCCAACCAGGCGTATTTATTATCCTCCATGTGATAAATATATAATATATAAAGCAAATAACATAACAAAAAAATTTCAAATTTAGGAAAAGTGTGGCAATTCAAAATGTTGTCCCAAGATCAGTTCTTATGTTGACATTGTGGACCCTAAAATGACAATTTTACAATATTCATTAAAGGAGCAGAATGATATTTTTATTTCTGAGGTTAATGTTCACATCAAAATCCATATATAAGCACCACCCCTGTTTCAGAAATTTATTGTATAAAAATCAGACAGATTTATATATAAGGCACTTCAGACAGAGTTGCCGCTTTTGGCTGAGACACCGACAACATGAAATTTGTTCATATTGAATGGGGGTAATAACAAAATTACCGAGCAGAATTGTGAAGAGCTTTTACAGTGGTAATTGTATGATCACAACCAAAGTTAAGACCGTCCCAAGTGGAAAATCTACCTCGGAAACACCTATTTAAATTGGGGGTAGGTTGATATTTTGCAGCATAATTTCATAATTTTAAAGGCAGCTTTGTATATTTGCAGATTTATTTTGATAGAAAAATACTCTGAGGGCTAAGAATTTATCATGAATTAAGATTCATTACATTAAAGAAAATATTTTTGGTTTTGTATCCATGTTAAATCATCTATAAATGACTGTGCTTAAACACAGCACTGCAAAAACTAAATCTGTGATTTTTTAAATAGTGATGCAAAGGAGGAAAATATTTGAAAAAGGATGATATTTTCTGAATATAGTCTGAAAATTAATTTAAAAAAAAACATGACAAAGTGCAGCAATTACACTAGGGTTTGTTTTAATATCACACCAGGGTGACGTCAAAACCTGATGAAAAGGGTTAGAGAAAAAACTAACAGTCATAGGCGAATTTTCTAATGACTTTTAAAATGGTTTCTTTCTTGAAATGTCTGCAATTTTATGCCACGTCTTGATAATTTTAGGAGGGAGTAAAGGAAGGCAATTTTCAAACAATCATGCTTATTTTAAAGCTTTAATTTTCATTTGCATGGAATTTAGATTATCTATTTTCACAGAATGCAATTAGTAATTTTGATGATCACGGATCGGTTTAACAACAACTTTGCAATCATGAAACTCTCCACCATATTTTTGTGATTGTTCTTTTTATTTCAATGGTCATAGGCACAGTAGACGTTCGAGACATGCTATAAACCGACTACAGAAATACATCATAAGACTTTTCAATTTCTAATTTCTATTTTATCCTTGATTCTTTGATTTTATTATATAAATAAAGGACTTCGGAAAACCGAAGATGATACGATCACAGCACACTGAACAGAGGCACATTTTGCTAAGAGTCTACACAAAATCAAGTTGCGTATATTGAGGTTTTGAGAATCTTAAACAAAAACTTTGTATCCTCAGTCTTTGTCCCTAATGCTTTGAAACAGTAATTGATACACAAAAAATCTGTGGAAAACCTCAGAAATTTACTACAAGATGATACAAATATTAAAAAACAATTTGAAGTACATTGTAAAATTGAGATGCTCTGCCCTTTAGTTCTTGTATGGAATTGGTAATAATTCCTAGAAATTGGTATATTTTTATGACAGTTTATGTCAAGAGTCCAAAGAAACAAATCCCAATAAAATACTAGAGGCTCCCAGGAGCCTGTATCGCTCACCTGGCTTTCAGTTGCCACAATGAAGCTAACATTTTAAGTTATACAGTTGAACTTAAGTCTCTCAAACTTTGTTCGCTCAAGCACCACCAATATATTGAACTGTATTAAAGTCTGATCTTGTTTAACTATGTTTCTTTGTTGAACTTTTTTGACAAAAATGTACTTGCTTATGACCACTTTCAACACCAGTTTTAAAGTTGATACATAATTTTGTAATGGCAGTCAACAACAATTTTTAAAACCATATTTTTAAGTTACCACATCAATATTTATTTGGAAACCAAATTTCATTGAAATAGGAAAATGTTGAATTTTCCCGCCTATTTGGCGGTCAACAAACAATTTTCAACACGACTTCTGAAGTCGCAACATCAATATCCACTTGGACACCAAATTTCATTGAAATCGGACAATGTTGAATTTTACCGCCTTTTTTGGTGGCCATTTTGAAAATGGCGGTCAACAAACAATTTTCAGCATCTGTTTTGAAGTCGCAACATCAATATCCACTTAAAAATCAAATTTCTTTCAAATCGGACAATGTTGAATTATCCCGCCTTTTTTTGGAAGCCATTTGAAAATGGCGGTCAACGAACAACTTTTTATATTGGCTTGAATTTCCAACATCAAAATCTATTTGGAAACCAAATTCCATTGAAATTGAACAATGTTAAATTTTCCTGCCTTTTTTTGGCTCTATTGAAAATGGCGGTCAACGAACAATTTTGAAGTCGCAACATCAATATCCACTTGGAAACCAAATTTAATTGAAATCGGACAATGTTGAATTTTCCCGCCTTTTTTGGGAGCCATTTTGAAAATGGTGGTCAATGAACAATTTTCAACACCTGTTTTGAAGTGGCAACATCGATATCTATTTTGAAACTCAATTTTATTGAAATCTGACAATGTTGAATTTTCCCGCCTTTTTGGCGGCCATTATGAAAATGGCGGTCAACGAACAATTTTATACACCAGTTTACAAGTTGCCATAGCATGGCAAACATTTTAATCAATTTACAATTAACCTTCATCTTCTCTGTTTATGGATATAAAAGACGACAAAATATGAAAATTTGAAAATTCCACGAAAAAGGGCAACAACTCCCACAAAGATTTTTGGATTTTCTTCAAAATTTCAGGGTGGGTAGATCTTGATATGCTGAACCTTTTTGCAATTTACACTTGACCTCTATCTGTTACACTTTTTAAAATAAAAAAATATACATATATATTGAAATTTATAAAATTTTACGGAAAAAGGGCAATAACTACAACACTAGTTTTTGGATTTTCTTGAAAATTGCAGGGCTGGTAGATCTAAACATGCTGATTAATTTAACTACCAATCAGATTTTCGATATCTATAACGGTTTTCGAGTTATTTGCAAAAAATGCAATTAACCCCTTTGTTCTATTTTTAGTTGGTTGGTTTTCGAACTAATCGAACACAATTTTGAAACTGTTTACCCTGGTGACGATTCAGATCAAGTTTTGTAGCAATTGGCCCAGTGGCTTTTGAGGAGGAGATTTTTTAAATTGATCACAAAAAATATCAAATTTCTTAAATTTGACCAATAAAGGGCAAAAACTCCTATATGGGTAGTCAGATTTTCTTCAAAATTTCAAGGTGGGTAGATCTGAATATGCTGAACATTTTTGCAATAAAGTTGACCTCTATCTGTTATAGTTTTTGCGATAAAAAATAAAGAATATCAAAATTTTGAAATTTTCACGGAATAAGGGCAATAACTCTAAGACGGGTTTTCGCATTTTCTTCAAAATTGCAGGGCAGGTAGATCTTGTCATGCTGATCACTTTTACTCCGTCAGAGTTTTGATATCTGTAATGATTTTTGAGATATTTGCCAAAAACAGCAATTTACCCCTATGTGCTATTTTTAGTAACGGTAGCCATGTTGTTTGGTCATCTGACTAATCGGACACAATTTTGAATTTAGATACCCTGGTGATGATTCAGGCTAAGTTTGGTTAAAATATGCCCAGCGGTTTCAGAGGAGAAGATTTTTGAAAAAAATTATGACGGACAGACGGACGACGGACGGACGGACGGACGACGGACGCCGACGGACGCCAAGTTATGGCAATAGCTCACATGGCCTTTTAGGCCAGGTGAGCTCAAAATGAAAAAAAAAAGTTTTTTTAATTTCCTAGTGTAGTAAGAACTTGGTAGTTATAACGACCCGTAGTTCAGAAACGAAAGAGCTACTTAAAATGCATTGACACACTACTGAAACTTTACGTCAAGAAGAATCCAAAGAAAACAAACCCATCAAAATTTTATTATAAATAAATGATTTTATATTCTTTGTAAAAGTGACATTTTTGTCTTTTATAGTTCGGAAAATTCTCTCTGAGCTACGCAAAATGGACCAAAATCTCAAAAGTTAATATAAAGCAGAATCCATCGAAACAAGTTACATTAAAATCAGAAAGTAGAAATTCTAGAAATTCCATATATCTCTTTCAATGAGATACAGTATTGGCAACTTTTGGTAGCCTATAGCTCAGCAAAAGATACAGGTATACAAAACATCCATTTCCTAGATCAAATGTCAGAAGACTATCCAACCATTGCATCAAAATCGTTCTAAAATGAAAAAAAATTACACTTTTTGAGATTCCCCTCTCTAGGTTAGTTAATTCATTTCGAATAGCCCCTTTTGGACCTTGCCCTATACGAATGAATGAATAAATCTGTAAAAAGTTGAGCAGTAACAATCCCGATTTCGTGTTATGACACTTAGCCACAAGCAATAATAAAAGACTTACTGTTCGAATGTTTGATTGTTGTAGTGTTTTCTCCATGAATCCGGGATCTGTCAAGTACTGATTGGCAACTTCTATTGGTTCATAAAACAAATCATCAAACTGAAAACGAGCCCACTGCAAATAAACATACATTCTGATTGGTTACCAAAAATTGCCTTGAAGGAAAAATAAAATTTAAAGGGGAAAAGGAACTTGACCTGTATTAACATTATTCATGGTCATTTTCATTGTTGGGGCCATTTAGGACCTGCTATATGGTGTGAGGTTCCTCACTGTGTTGAAGACCGTACGCTGGCCCCTAGATGCTTTGTTTTGGGTCGTTTTAACCTGGAGATGGGATGCTGTCTCCTTGACATTTACCCCATTTCCTTTCTTTTTTCATATATAACTGGTAGACTAATCTTAAAACAATTCATGTCTTAATTAAAAATAGTGTTTCTCATACTTTTTATCGTTATGGTGTTCTTTGATTTTTTTAACAATAACACAGAAATTTTCAGATACATTACATGCTGTAGAATTTCATATAACAAATATCTCACCCGAAGAGTTTGATCTATTGTTCTGGGAAAATATCTTAGATCACTAATGGGGATAGTCATTTCAGGTGGATCTTGTGATGAAGAATATGATTCTGTGAGGTGTGGAATTACAACCTATAATACAAAAGTGAATGACACAAAAACAGTTACATGTAATAAGACTGATAACATACAACCTTAAATTGTGTGCGGCTAAATGATATAGAAACAGTTGAATGAGTCGGATATCTGAAATTGTGATGGCGCCAATGATCTTTAAATGAGATGATATAAATGAATTATCTTAAATTTCTTCTTCATAAATACATTTTCCTTAATCTCTGTTCTCTGACTAATAATTACAATAAAATCTTCTCTCACAACGGAAATCTGAGCTGAATTATGTTTTAATTGAACTCTAAAATAAACTATGTTACAAATGAAATTTAATTGATTCATTTAATCAATTCATTTTAAACTTATATATTAATTACGTTTTAGTAGATGTTTTCAAATTGCACGGACTTGATAAAAATGTGTAATATGCGAAAAGTAATAAAAACTTTTTCCTTGTCCTCACCCAGGTAAGATTTAAACCCTTGACCGGGTATCCCGATAATGACCCAACCGTAGCTGACATGAAATGTTAATATCATGAGAAAAATGAGATCATTCTCATCAATGATCCGCGGAGTTTTTGCCTTCCGCAGTTTTTTGTGACCAATCCGGTTCCGAGTGGTAGAACACCCGGTGCGAGTCAGGTTTATAACTAACAGAGGCTCCAAAAAGCCTGTAATGCTCACCTCGCTTTCATTTGCTACAATCAGTCTCACATTGTAAGTTATACAGTCGAACTTCAGTCTCTCAAACTTTGGTTGCTCGAACACCACCAGTATCTTGAACTGTATTTAAAGTCTGATTATGTTGTACTACATTTCTTTGTTGGGCTTTTTTTACCAAAAAAGTTCTTGCTAAGGACCACTATCGACACCAGTTTTGAAGTGGAGACATCATTTCGTAAATGGCGGTCAACGACAATTTTTAACACTATATTTAAAAGTTACGATATCAATATCTATTTGGAAACCAAATTTCATTGAAATCGGACAATGCTCAATTTTCCCGCCTTTTTGGCAGCCATTTGAAAATGGCACTCAACAAACAATTTTAAACACCAGTTTTGAAGTAGGGACATCAATATCTATTTGGAAACCAAATTTCATTGAAATAGGACATGTTGAATTATTTCTGGTTTTTTTTTTGTTTGTTTTTTTGCGGCCATTTCGAAAATGACGGTCAGCGAACAATTTTTAATTTGGGTTTTGAAGTTGCGACATGAATACCTATTTTGAAACCAAATTTCTTTGAAAAGGGACAATGTTGAATTTTCTCGCCTTTTTTGGCGGTCTTTTTGAAAATGGCAGTCAACCAACGATTTTCAACACCGGTTTTGAAGTTGCAACATCAATATCTATTTGGAAACAACTTTTATTGAAATCGAACAATGTTGAATTTTCCAGCATTTTTTTTTCGGCAGCCACTTTGAAAATGGCGGTCAACGAACAATTTCCAATACCAGTTTTGAAGTTGACACAGCATGGCAAACATTTTATCAATTTACACTTAACTTCCATCTTCTATAGTTTTGGAAATAAAAAAAGACGAAAAATATGATTTTTTTAAATTCAGTGAAAAAAAAGGCAATAAATCCTACAAGGTTTTTTTAATTCTCTTCAAAATTTCAGGGTGGGTATATCTTTATATGCTGAACATTTTTGCATTTACACTTGACCTCTACCTGATACACTTTTGAAATAAACAAAAAATTTTGAAAATTTTAAGGGAAAAAGGGCTATAACTCCGAGATGGGTTTCAAATTTTCTTCAAAATTGCACGGTAGGTAGATTTCCTCATGCTAATCATTTTTACCCTATTCAGATTTTTGATATATGTAACGGCTTTTGAGTTATTGGCCAAAAACTTCAATTTACCCCCAAGTTCTATTTTTAGCAATGGCGGTCATGTTGTTTGACCAGCTGACTAATCGAACACAATTTTGAAAGTGCATACCCTGGTGATAATTCTGGCCAAGTTTGGTTACAATAGGCCCAGCAGTTTCACAGAAGATGATTTTTGAAATTGTGATGGCAAAAGCTCACATGGCCTTTTAAGCCAGATGAGCTAAAAATTTAAAAAGACAGAAAATCCTTTGCAAACGTATGCGATAAAGAGAAGTTAAAAATGGTAAAAGTGGAATTTCGTTAAACAGGATAAGCGAGAGGCCTAAAAACACTTCACACTGTTCGAAGCAACAATTAAGTAATAGAAATTATAATCAATCACCAAGCTATAAACTCATTGTTGATTTAAGCCAAAACTTATGATTTAAGCATCAAAATATAAAGATACAGCATCTTGGCCTTTAATTTATATCAAATTTTAAATATTTAGGTATGCTTGAAAGGCAATTCCGTAAATTAAAAAATATATATATAATAGATTTGAAAACTGAATTTAAAAAAAAAACAGGGAAATTATTTTGAATGTTTCCTACTAAATTACAATTATGTATACTTTCGGCCCGATGTCAGTTTTCTCGATATTGATTAATTAATTGTGCTAATTAACAAAGTGTGGGAAAATGGCGTTTGTACTAATGAATTGTTTTAACTGCACTATGGTCTAATACTTCTAATATATAAAGCTTACGCGTCCTGTTTGTTGTTTAAACGGCAACTCCGCTAACAAAATTCGTCTTGTTCTTTTAGTAGCATTGATAATTCGAAGACAATCTTATTCAGCTGTCTGTCCATTTGACTTTTCAACACTCCTCTTCAGATATTTTCTCTTCAAATCTTTATATATCTTAATCAAGCATGACAAATACCAAATAACAAACAACACAGAGCTTTCGAATTTGAAGTTAATTTTGTGTTTTCGAGACTGTTGCCATATTTTATCTTTCCAGTGACATTTTACAGATGCTTCATATAAGTTGATTTTCAAAATACAAAAAGGGCCGAAGTTGCATAAAAAATAGTAAATTTCGTTATACTGTACAAATGTTTCAATGAGTAACCTCTCATCAGAAGCATTAAAATTCTATTAAATGGAAAGCCATTATCTAAAAGTAGTTCAAAAGAAGTACTCAATTCCAAAAATATCGAAAAAGGAAGCCAATCCAGTACCAAGGACATCTACCGAGTGCCATACACGGAATGAAGCCTCAGTATTTTAAGTGGTAAGAATTTTGATAAAGCAGTAAATTTCTATATAACACGCAAGGTATAATTTGCATGTCAGACAAGTCTGACTATTTGGCTGGTAAAAACATCGGGGACCTCTGCTCCACCAGCAGTGGCATCGGCACAAAATACAAAAAAGTACCGAAGTTGCATAAAAAACAGTAAATTTCGTTATGCTGTACACGTGTTAAAGGAGTAACATCTCATCAGCAGCATTAAAATCCAATAAAATGGAAAGCCATAATCCAAAAGTAGTCCAAAAAAAGTACTCAATTCCATATCGAAATAGGAAGCCATAAAATCCTATGTCCAATTTCTACTGGCATGGATTCTGCTTTAAAACTAAATTGTACATTTTTTAGTTTACGTAATTTAGTTATTGGAGTAACTTTCTTACTTGTACGTTTCCTTTGGTGCCTAATGTTCCTGACTCTAGCAAGGGCTTATAATTATAAATACACCGATTGTCAATGTACATCCCTAAAATATAGAATAAAGTATAATTAAATTTCTTGAAAACGAATGTTTTATTTCTGTTGCTTCATATCTATCACAACACCTGGACTTATATTGCTAAAGCTACCAAAAATGAGCTTTTCTAAAATTTTACCGATCTGCAAAAAGCGCAATAATGGAATGTTTCAACGTTTATAGACCAAAGCTTTATCAAATATATGTTATTGTCGTCTCACGATGTTTCACTAAAGATGCCATTAAAATAATGTGAATGTCCGCGAAATGGTGTAAACATAAGACTACACATTTATTTTTCTCATCCTAAAAGCACATCATGTAATAAAAACATAGGGAAATATTCAGACTTCAACCATTAAAAAACCATTTCACATAAACCCTTATACAAAGGAAACCAATAGTAATCTTCCAAGAAAAAGAGGAGGGGTAAATGCTTATTATATTGCATTAGAAGGAGGGTTATACTACTTTGCTTTCTTATCATTTGACTTTTTTGCATTTTGGGCTATTCCTTCATGTAAGAGATCACGAAAATCTTAAATTCAATTTAACACCTAAAGATTAGGCCACACAAATTTACAGATTCTCTTAATCCATCAGACAGTTTCTATAAACTGCACAGAATTGCGCTGTTTCTCTAAAAGCCATCAGACAGTTTCTTTAAACTTAGCACAGAATTGCGCAGTTGCTTTAAATCTATCAGACAGCTTTCTCTAAAGCCATCAGTTTTAATAATTTATGTGAAGAATTATGTAGTTTCTCTAAATCTATCACACATTTGCTATAATCTTTGCGCAGAGTTATGCAGTTTCTCTAAAGCCATCAGTTTAAACACCGTATAACCGGAATTTTTTTCGGGGGTAAAACTATGCATATTTTTTTCGCGGAATTCAATTTTTGCGGTCCCTTACTAACTGTGAAAAAAATTAGTTGGAATATCTTCTCCAGTTGCTATGAATCAATTTACGTGACATTCGTGTAAAACGGAAATGGGTATGGATCTTTTTTTTCATATGAATTAAATTCGGGTACTGAAATATGTGCGACATGTTTTTATACATCTATTGCAAAGCTTACGTTTAATTTGTAATGATAGGTAAAGTATGAATAATTACAGCAGGTGACAGATTATAATTTAGAAGGTAAATCCGTCAAAACATCGTCTGATCTTTTACAACCTATCAACTTAATATATTGACAAACAAACAAAAGAGATCAGTAAAATGAATTGTGTAATGTTTAGTTAATAAACAGACAAAATTAGCACAATTGAAAAAAAAAAACAACTGTTATTGGTTGTATGTCATCCAAGCGATGACCACAAGCTTCACATATCTATTCACAGTTGCTTTTATATTTAAATCTCTAATTCTGTCGAGATGTTTTACCGTGGGCTTGTTTTGTTTTGTTTAAATGAAATTCGGGGAAGTTCGGTTGAATGACAATAATTATAGTTTATTTTTGCGAATTTAATTTTTGCAGTCTTCTGATGACCGCGAAATAATGCGAAAATTAGATTACCGCAAAAATTTCCGGTTATACGGTAATTGTGCGCAGAATTGCGCAGTTTCTCTGAAGCCATCAGACAGTTTTTATATAGTGTGCGGAGAATTGCACAGTTTCCAATAAGCCATCAGACAATTTATATAAATTGTGCTCAAAATTGCGCAGTTTCTCTAAAGCCATCACATAGTTTATATAGATTGTGCACAGAATTGCGCAGTTTATCTAACGCCATCAGAATTTTTTTATATACTGTGCGCAGAATTGCCCAGTTTCTCTAAAGCCATCAGACAGTTTATATAAATTTTGCGCTGAATTGCACAGTTTCTTTAAAGCCATCAAACAGTTTTTATATACTCTACGCAGAATTGCACAGTTTCTCTTAAGCCATCAGACAAAGTATATACATTAAGCGCAGAATTGTGCAGTTTCCCTAAAGCTATCAGACAGTCTATATAAATTTTGCGCAAATTGCGCAGTTTCTCTGAACCCATCAGACAGTTTTATATTCTGTGCGCAGAATTGCGCAAGTTCTCTAAAGCAATTTAGACAGTTTAAATTTTGCACAGAATTGCGCAGTTTCTCAGATAGACAACAGACAGACAACAGATGCAAACTGATTGCAAAAGCTCACCCTGGTATAGCCAGATGAGCTTTAAACAGAAGGCAGAATTTCAAAGATTTACCTTTATCTGTTTCCTAGAAAGAACAAAGTTCCTTTCCATTTATAGCAATTTTCCTATTACTGGATGCACTCACAATAGAAAATTTGGTAGCTCTCCAGATAGTTACAATAGGTTTCTCAATAGAAGTTTGACCCTCAAGGTAGAAAGGTCACATTGCCATTCATTGTATTTGTCCTGGATATGGGCCAGTTTACCTGGTGTCAATTTCAACAGGAAACAAGTCCAGTTCACCCAAACTTGTTTTTAATATTGAAATAGCCAATCAAGAATAAAGATGCATTTTTTCATACAATAAGGTAATAAATCACAAAGTTGTACTATTACTGTTCAAATTTAGTCTATATCAAGTTCATCCCTTCTCTTTGTTTGTTTCAATACATAATAATAGTTCAAATGTACTTTATTTCTGTGGGTGAAATCAACATCAGGTAAATTGGCACACACCCAACTACATGTATGAATGGGCATTTGGTGACCTTTCTACCTTGAAGGCCAAACTGCTATTGAAAAACCTGTTTAATTACCTGGAGAGCTACCAAAAATCCTATTGAAACTGCATTCAGTAAAAGGAAAATTGCTGTAACTACAGGTAACTATAAGCCTATATATAACACTTTCCCTGAATACAGTAGTCCCCCTCTTGAGAGACCACCCCATTTGCAACATAAAGTTGGCCTCACAAAAGGGGTGGTCTCTCAAAAGGAATAGGTCCAAAAATCTAAATGCCAAAAAATAAGTTTAAATTTTGCACAGAATTGCGCAGTTTCTCAGACAGACAACAGACAGACAACAGATTCAAACTGATTGCAAAAGCTCACCCTGGTATAGCCAGATGAGCTTTAAACAGAAGGCAGAATTTCAAAGATTTACCTTTATCTGTTTCCTAGATAGAACAAAGTTCCTTTCCATTTAACTACAGGTAACTATAAGCCTATATATAACACTTTCCCTGAATACAGTAGTCCCGCTCTTGAGAGACCACCCCATTTGCAACATAAAGTTGGCCTTACAAAAGGGGTGGTCTCTCAAAAGGAATAGGTCCAAAAATCTAAATGCCAAAAAATAAGTATTTTGTTTAGCAAATTTGCTATTCTAATTCACTTAATGTATTTAAGAAAGCAATATAAATGTGTTCTTATTTGTTACATTCACATTTGACACATTACATTTTATATGAATGTATATCTAACAAAGATTTAAAATACATGCATTAAGCAGAAACCTATTTTAATACTAAGAATGACCTGCACATGTATGTCTCTTAAGTTTAATTCTCAACAGCCTGTCTATATCAAATAATTAAGTGAGAGTAAATTAGTTCTCCCTTAAAAATAAAATTTCTAATAATTACAGATAATTACATATCAAATCATTATCTTTCTCCTTAATATACGTGTAGGGCTTGTCACCTGCTAATTAAGTCAATTTAATTGATGGCTTAATTATTCCAGAAACTTATTACAAAATGGCATTTAATTGATTTTCGTCAGTGTTTACAAAACAAAACATGGTCTTTATAGAGGGGTAATGTGTATATTTTTGACAGAGATACGGTGACCTCTGGTTGGGTTTTAGGGGTGGTCTTCCAAAAGGGATCAATTTGTTCACAAAAGAGTTAATGCAGGACAAATGTGGTCTCTAAAAAGGGGTGGTCTCTCAAATGAGTGGTCTTTCAAGAGGGGGACTACTGTATAACCATAACCTATTCCATGAATATAACCCTAACCTTTCCTTGAATATACACCTTTACCCTTTCCTTGAATATAACCCTAACCCTTTCTCTGACTATAACCCTAACCCTTTCTCTGACTATAACCCTAACCCCTCTCTGAATATTACCCTAACCTTTCCCTGAAAATAAACCTTTACCGTTTCCCTGAATATATCCCTGACCATTTCGCTGATTATAACCCTAACCATTTCCCTAAATATAACCCTTGCCAGTTCCCTGAATATATCCCTTGCCAGTTCCCTGAATATAACCCTTACCATTTCCCTGAATATAACCCTAACCATTTCCCTGAATATAACCCTGACCATTCCCCTGATTATAACCCTAACCATTTCCCTGAATATCACCCTAACCATTTCCCTGAATATAACCCTTGCCATTTCCCTAATTTATAACCCTAAGCATTTCCCTGAATATAACCCTAACCCTTTTCCTGAATACAACCCAAACCAATTCCCCGAATATAAACCTAACCATTTCCCTGAATATAACCCCAACTATTTCCCTGAATATAACCCTAACCTTTTCCCTGGATATAACCCTTGACATTTCTCTGAACATTACCCTAACCATTTCCCTCAATATAACCATTGCCATTTTCCTGAATATAACCCTAACCCTTTCCCTGAATGTAACCCTAACCATTTCCCTGAATATAACCATTGCCATTTTCCTGAATATAACCCTTTCCCTTTCCCTCAATATACCTTGAATATAACCCTTTCCCTGAATATACCTTGAATATAACCCTTGTCATTTCCCTGGTTATAACCCTGACCCTTTCCCTGAATATAAACCTAATCCCTTCCCTAAATATAACCGCAACCATTCCCCTGATTATAACCCTAACCAGTTCCCTTAATATAACCCTTGCCATTTCCCTGTTTATACCCGGTAATCCTAACCATTTCCCTGAATATAACCCAAACCATTTCCCTGAATATAACCCCAACATATTCCCTGAATATAACCCCAACCATTTCCCTAAATATAACTCTAACCATTTCCCTGAATATAACTTAACCCTTTCTCTAAATAATAATATTACTCTAGCCATTTCCCTGAACATGACCATTACAATTTCCCTGAATATAGCCCTAACCCTATCACTGAATATAACACTGACCCTTTTCCCTGAATATAAACCTAATCATTTCACTGAATACAACCCTGACCCTTTTCCTGAATATAACCCTGACCATTTCCCTGATTATAACCATAACCATTTTCCTGAATATAACCCTACCCTTCCCTGAATACAACCCTGACCCTTTCCCTAAATATAACCCTAACCCTTTCCCTGAATATAATCCAAACCATTTCCTTGAATATAACCCCAACAATTTCCCTGTATATAACCCTGACCCATTTCCCTGAATATAACCCCAACCCTTTCCCTGAATATAACGCTTACCCTTTTGCCGAATATAACACTACCCTTTCCCTGGATATAACCCTAACCGGGCCCTTTCCCTGAATATAAAACCCTTACTATTTCCCTGTATATTACCCTACTCTTTCCCTGGATATAACCCTAACCCTTTCCCTGTATATAACCATTGCCAATTCCCTGAATATAACCATTGCCATTTCCCTGAAATTATAACCCTTACCCTTTCCCTGAATATTAAACCCTTACTATTTTCCTGAATATAACCCTAACCCTTTCCCTGAATATAACCCTAATCATTTCCCTGAATACAACCCTGACTCTTTCCCTGAATATAACCCTGACCATTTCCCTGAATATAACCATAACCATTTTCTTGAATATAACCCTACCCTTTCCCCGAATAAAACCCTGACCCTTAAGGCCTTTCCCTGAATATAACCCTAACCCTTTCCCTGAATATAATCCACACCATTTCCCTGAATATAACCCCAACCATTTCCCTGTATATAACCCCAACCCTTTTCCTGAATATAATGCTAATCCTTTCGCCGAATATAACCCTACTCTTTCCCTAAACATGCTGAATATAACCCTAACCCTTTCCCTGAATATTAAACCCTAACCATTTCCCTGAATATAACCCTCATCCTTTCCCTGGATATAACCCTAACTCTTTCCATGAATATAACCATTGCCATTTTCCTGAATATAACCCCAACCATTTCCCTGGATATAACCATTGCCATTTCCCTGAAATTATAACCCTAACCCTTTCCATGAATATTAAACCCTTACCATTTCCCTGAATATAACCCTAACCTTTTCCCTGAATATAACCCTAACCCTTTCCAATAATATAACCATTGTCATTTCCGTGAATATAAGCATTGCGATTTTCCCTGAGTATTACCCTAACTCTTTCCCTGAATATTAAACCCTAACCATTTCCCTGAATATAACCCTAATCCTTTCCCTGAATATAACCCTAACCCTTTCCGTGAATATAACCATTGCCATTTCCCTGAATATAACTATTGCTATTTATTTCCCTGAATATAACCCTAACCCTTTCCCTGAATACAATTGTTATAACCCTTGCAATTTCCTGAATATAACCCTAATCCTTTCCCTGAATATAACCCTAACCCTTTCCCTGAATATACCTATTGTCATTTATTTCCCTGAATATAACCCTAACCCTTTCCCTAAATATAATTGTTATAACCTTTGCCATTTCCTGAATATAACCCTAACCATTTCCCTGAATATAAGCCTAACCATTTTACTGAAACCAAATCTTGATAAAGGCCAAATTATAATGACAGTGGAATGAGCAGGCAAGAAAGGTAAGTGAGAACCGAACCGTCAATCTAAAAGCGAAAAATCCAAGGACAATGGCAACACCAGAAACAAAAAAGGCAGAAAAAACAGACACAACATGGGTACAGTACAGAAAAGAAAAATGAAGACACTCACACACAAAGATGAACAACACGGACCCAATATAAAACCATGGGTGAGATCAGGTGCACCGGTAGAGTCAGCATCTCCTGCTTCTTATAAGACACCCGCCGTGTTGAACATGTCAAATCCGGTAGTAAAGTCAAATAGAGGTAGAGGAAACAACAATTAAGCTTTAAAGGGAAAGATCTGTTGTCATGTGTGAAACAGATATCCCATAGCGGTCCACAAGATGATGATGTCGACCGTAAAACTTCTGGAGGGATGACTTCAAGTTTTGGGTAACGTACCCTTGTTGAAGGAAGTCACTGTATCGAACACAGGCTCTTGAATAGCGAATGAACTGGGAGATGTAAACTCCATATGCTGTCGCTTTTGGGATGTTGCTACAAAGAAAAGGGAAGTTTACTATTGGAAAGGTGAAGTCATCGCGTTTGTCGTACAGCTTAGTTTGAAGTCTCCCTCTGTTGTCAATTTCAAGGTGAAGGTCAAGGAACGAGGCTGATGTAGAAGTGTCTGTGGTATCCTTAATTTCGAGCTCTTTTGGATAGATCAAATGAAGAAAATCACCAAAGCGAGGGTTGTTTAGCGACAAAATATC
>MJUU01034524.1:55242-96782 GCA_002080025.1 Modiolus philippinarum
GATATCTTCAATTCTTAAAGGGATATGTATTAGTCCATACTTACTGGGATATGGGATATTGGAACTTCCCCTAAACACGCCTCACTAACATATTATAATGTTAGCCCTTTCCCTCATTATAATCCTAACCCTTATCCTGGATAATAACCCCAACCGTTTCCACACACTTTCCCTGAATATAACCCTAAATCTTTAACTGTGTCTTGAGATTTTGTGCAATTGCACGCACAATTTTAAGGGAGTACTGTCTGAAGATTCTGCGCGATTGCACGCACAATTTAAAGGGAGTACTGCAGTTATGGGCACAATTTTATGTGATTGTTTGGTGATTATGTGCAAATCTGTACACAATTTTCAGGGAGTGTTTCAAGATATTGCGCAAATCCGCGCACAGTTTTATGGAAGTGCGTAGAGATTATGCGCAATTCCGCGCACAATTTTAAGGTAGTGTTTTAAGATTCTGCACAATTCCGCGCACAATTTTTAGAGAGAGTTTTGAGATTCTGTGCAATTCTGCGCACAATTTTTAGAGAGTGTCTGAAATTCCTGAGCAATACTATGTAATTTTTAAGGAAGTGTTTGAAGATTCTGCGTAAATCTGTGCACAATTTATGGAATTGTTTAGAGATTATATGCAGAATTGTTTGGAGATTATGTGCAATTCTGTACACAATTTCAGGGAGTGTTTCAAGATTCTGCGCAATTCCGCCACAGTTTTATGGAAGTGCCTGGAGATTATGCGCAATTCAGCGCACAATTTTAAGGAAGTGTTTTAAGATTCTGCGCAATTTCGTGCACAATTTTCAGAGAGTTTTGGGCAATTCTGCGCACAATGTCTGAAGATTCTGCGTAATTCTGTGTAATTTTGAAGGAGGTGTTTGAAGATTCTGCGCAATTTTGTGCACAATTTTATGGAAATGTTTGGAGATTCCAAAATTGTCTGTAAAAATATTTCATGTATTTCGTGGTCTCTTACATGAAGGATGAACCGTATTTTGCGACCCACATTTGAGATAGATAATTATAGGTCCCTAAGAATTTAGCTGAATCAAATGACTGATCACAAACAGAAATTGTCAGACGCCGACGAAGTCTGATAGATTGAGGTTCAACGCCAAGTTGAGAAATATATCCTGGCGTAAACTGATGATGATAATATAAATGTTGAGGTTAAACATATGTGTAAAACGTATTGTATTAGAATAAAAAAAAACAATTTCTCTAACACTAGAAAAACTGTGAGACAAACTCACCAGAATACTCGCTCCCACATTTGATTCCAGACATAAAAAAATAAATAATAAATAAAGGGCTACGCTGAGCTCAGCATGATACGACCGCAGCATGTTGACCACTGAAATTTGAATAAGTGTAAACTAAAATGAATGTGGACAGAGTAATTTGCTGGACACAATAAGGACATTGACACATTAATTAACTGGACACAAACTAGTGAAAATAAAAATTAGCCCTTTTAATCCCTTATTTATAGGATATCATAAGAGCAAAATCTGTTGACTACCAATTTAAAGCTTACATCAGGAGAAATAAAAAGAAAAAAACTCGATTGAAATCCAATGAAAAATAAAGATTTCACATATTTTGAAATATTGCAATTTGGCCCCTTTTGACCCCTTATTGCTTGGAAACCGTAAAAGCAACACAAAATATATTGCCATACTACTGAAAGCTTACAATGAGAATAATCCAAAGAAAATAATCCCATCAAAATCTCATGAAAAATAATGATTTCAAAAATTTCTAATAATTGCAATTTTGGCCCTTTCAACCCTTATAGATCGGAAATTATAAGAGCTACGCCAAATACGGTGCATATTGCTGAAAGCTTACAATGAGAGGAATCCAAAGAAAAAAAATCCCATCAAAATATGATGAAAAATAAAGATTCCACCTATTTCTGTTAATTGCAATTTTGGCCTCTTAGACCCCTTATAGCTCGGAAACTGTAAGAGCTATTATCAAATCTGTGGGCATAATAATGAAAGCTTGCAATGAGAAGAATCCAAAGAAAAAAATCCCATTAAAATCTGAAGTAAAATAAAGATTTCACATATTTCTAAAAATTACAGTGTTTGCCCCTTTGACCCCTTATAGCTGAGAAACAGTCAGATCTGTGCCAAATCTGTTGACATATTACTGAAAGCTTACAATGAGAGGAATCTAAAGAAAAAATCCCATTGAAATCAGATGAAAAATAAAAATTTAAGTAATTCGCATGTTTGCAATTTTGGCCACAAACTAAAGGAAAAATACGGTCCTCAAGAATGTGAAAAGAAACATCATACTAAACTTTGAAAACAATCCGTCAACTAGAACCAAAGTTCTGCTGTCCACAGACACAAAAATACCTAATTTAAACCCTTTTTGGCCAAATTTTGCCCCTTTTGACGGGTGGGGCAGGGAATGCGAAATTAAAACCCGGGCTTAAGCATGTGCCAAGAAACGTCATACTTAAATTTGAAAATGATCTGTACACTAGAACAAAAGTTATGTTGTCCACAGACATTAAAAAATACCCAATTTAACCCCTTTTTGTCCCTTTTTCTAAAACAAGCGGGGCAAGGAAAACGAAATTCAAACCCAGCTTATGCATATGCCAACAAACATCATACTAAAATTTGATAACAATCCGTCCACTAGAACCAAAGTTATGCTGTCCACAGACGACGACGCCGACGCCATACCATAATACGACCGCAAAATTAATCAGAAAAGAGTCAAATCAAAATTTAAATAGCTTGTGCACAATGCAATATGCACTGAACATTCTGCGAAAGTTTCATTGAATTTCACCGGTTGGTATAGGAAGAGTTGTCGCCACAAAGTGTGTACCCCTTAATGAAGGGCTTTAAAAAAAATCAACCAAAAATTAAATCAAATCAAAATTTTAAATAGCTGGTGCACAGTGGCAATATGCACTGACCATTCTGTGAAAGTTTCATTGAATTTCACAAGGTGGTCTAGGAGGAGTTGTCGCCGCAAAGTATGTACCCCAGAGCAGACGGAATAACGTGCCAGCGGACGAACAGACACCATGATCAGTATATACCGCCCCGCTAAAAAAACATATAAATAGTAATATACAATTTAAGATAAGATTTGAAGTAATTTAAAAATTGGATAATATGAACTTATATTTTTCCATACATATTAAAAACTTTTGAAAATTGACAATTTTGTCTGTGTCATACCAGTTGATTAAGTGGTTGTGCAAAATATGAAAAAAAAACTTGTATGTACTTACTACTACCAACGTTATCCAAAGCATTCGTTATACAATCAATATCTTCAAAGAATTCATCTGTATATAAGTTTTCTGTGTCTGGTCCTACTTTGTTTTCATGGGATTCTATGTTGAAGGACGGATTCATTTCTTTGACAGCTTTTGCAGCAGTGGAAGATTTAGGTTTCTACAAGTAAAAAAGAAAGCTACTCTCGTTTGTTATTCGGTCACGTTAGTTATAGATCACTTTGAGTTATTTTTTATCTTGTTTTGGAAAAATAATTAATATCTAATCTCATGTATAAGTTTTCTGTGTCTGGTCCTACTTTGTTTTCATGGGATTCTATGTTGAAAGACGGATTCATTTCTTTGACAGCTTTTGCAGCAGTGGATGATTTAGGTTTCTACAAGTAAAAAAGAAAGCTAATCTCGTTTGTTATTCGGTCACGTTAGTTATAGATCACTTTAAGTTATTTTTTATCTTGTTTTGGAAAAATAATTAATATCTAATCTCATGTACCTACAAAAATTGAAATACAAAAATTGAATGAGTTCTTTGTAATATGTCAAGGAATACCTAATTACACTGTATGGCACATATCATAATATACTATATATTGTCCACAAACAATACCTGTAAGTCCCATTTTCTAAACAAAAATTGTCTATTTAGATTGGTTTTCTCTATATTGTCCATATCAGTTACTATAACTTTACCACCATCACATCCCAATCCCATCATGGACCAATTTTTCAACATTTCACATCCTATTCCACCAGCCCCTACCTGCAAAATTATAAGAAAGATTCATGACTATAAATATGAGACTGATTAAAATCTAATATATTCTTTCTAGAGCTAGATTTTTAGTTGGTACACGTTAAGCAGTAGTCGTCAAATATACTAAATTCAACATTTATGCTATTTTCGGTTACCTGAAGGATAATGGAGTCAACAAAAATTATTTTCGGGTTTACTTGCTTATTGTAAATATAAAACCCATATTTCCATGACAAAATACTCGAATTTAGTAAATAAAAGGATGCGCCGAGCGCAGCATAATACGGCCGCAGCATTTCGACAATTGAAATTCAAACACGTGTAATCTAAAGTTAATGTAGACACAACACAGTAATTAGATGAGCATAATGAGCTTGACACAGTAAGTAGCTGACAGAAAGTAGGTCTACGGTGCATAAAAATAAGCCCATTTAATCCCTTAAAGCCCGGAAACAGTAAGTTACACAAAATCTGTTGAAATACTACCAAAAGCTTACATCAAGAAGAACCAAAAGAAAAAATCTCATTGAAATCGATGAAAAATTAAGATCTTTCATAGTTTGAAAAAATGCAATTTTTGCCCCTTTGGCACCTTATAGCTCAGAACGGTAATAGATACTCCAAATCTGTTGACATACTCCTGAAAGCTTACAAAAATAGGAATCCAAAGAAAAAAAATCTAATTGAAATCAAATTAAAAATAAAGATTTTACTTGTTTTGAAAAATTGCAATTATTGCCCCTTTCACTCCTTATAGCTCAAAAACGGTAATAGATACGCCAAATCTGTTGACATACTACTAAAAGCTTATAACAAGAGGAATCCAAATTAGAAAATCCTAAAAATACCCGATATAAAAAAAAAATGGTGATATGCACATTTGTTATTTTGGCCCTTCTTGGACCTCATAACTCCGAAAGGAACAAGTTATAAAAAATCTAATGGTTATGAGCTAGGTAAATTTTTCATAAGGAACCCACTGCAAAAAAACTGCATCAAAATCCGACAAAATTATGAAATTTATATTTTCTGAGATTCGCCCGTTTTGGTCCCATTTACCTTGTGAATTGTACATCCGTCATGAAATCTGTTGATAATATACGTGTCAGGAGCACACAGAAAGAAACCCCATCAAATTCCGATAATTAAAAACGATTCTACAGCCCAATATATGAAAATACCAAATTTGTACCTTTTTAGACCTTTTTGAAAACTGGCTGGGCCACAATACCGACAACGAATCCAAGCCATCCTTATTGACCAAAACCATAACTGTCTATAGACAACGACGACGACGACGACAACAGCACCATACCATTATACGCCCTCAAAATTTTTGCGATCGTATAAAAAGGAAAATATCAATAAATGCTATCTGCATAATGTTAAAAACAGGGAAATTTTAACGTGTTTTTAATCTGTTATGGTGATGTCCATTTGAAATTCAGACAGTGGCTGACACATTACACAAATTTCGTTTAAAAAAATATTAATATTTTGGAATCATAAACATATTTAATCATCAAAATTAAGCTTGACCATGATTTAGAGTAATAAATTATTAAATTGATATTTTTAATTTTTATCAAATTCCGTATCATACGATCATTAAAAAAGTTCTTTAATATAGATTTAAGTCCCTTGTTAAAAAAATTAAAGTTTCGCCCGAACTCCGATTCAAGATGTTTTTTTTTTTTATTTTACTTAATACTTGAATGGTCATTTCTTGTTACTGTCTATGACCTTTTAGTAACAATTGCTGCTCAAGACACTACCGAAATTGAAGGGGAGGTTTATCACGCCATAAAACCGGTTTCTTTGAAATACCTGTACCAAGTTAGGACCACTGCGGTCAACATTTTCCCTTGGTTTTCCACCTGTCTGTTTGCCTCTTGGACTTTGCCTCTTCGTGGTTCTGATTGGTAATTTTTTATTACCCCCCATTTATTAAATTTAATTTTGCTAAAATTCCCAAAACACTAAATGACCAGATATTTTAGCAATAACATATTCCGAAACCCTTACACATTAACCCAGTAATTTCCAATAATTGACCGAAAAAAAATTCATTAAAATTTGAAACTCTAAAAGTCTATTGCCTTCGGTATTCTACCTACCATAAATGCATTTTTGAATGTCACACATACAACATAGTTTTTTTTCAATAGTTGCAAAAATGTTTGATTCCGGTAATTGTTAATATCATGAAGCCCTAAAAGACCATTAATTTTGGAGAAATTGTCATAGTAATCATCAAAACCTTTATAAAAAAAAATCTTTGATACCAATTGTGGAAAATTTTGTGAAGCTCTCAATCACCAGTTACTGTTTGGATTTTACATAAAATTCATGTTATGTGCTAAATGGGGGTAATGACAAAATTACAGAACAGAATTCTCAAAACTGAAATCCGTAAGGCAAAAAGACGAAGCAACATCCTGGACTATGTACAGGCATTTCAAAAGAGATGATGGGCGAAACCGGTCTTATGGAGCGCCAAACCTCCCTATCTATCGCGACAGTGTTTGGAAGAAATGATCATCCCAGTATTAAGTAAAAAAATCTAGAATCAGAGTTCGGACCGAAACATTTTTTCCAAAGGGACTGATATCCATTGAAGACTTTTTCAATCGTAGGAGATGGAATTTTTTGAAACATGAATTAATTAGGCGGTAACAGAGATAACTATGTCTAATAAGAAAGTATGTATAATTTATGCTAGCTCCCGCGTACCGAATCAACTGTGATTTGTAGAGAAGAAGCTGAAATATTACTGTCCATGTTAGGGAAATTGATAATTTTTAATTAAAATCGTCCCTTTTGTCGTAAATTTTAGTACTGGTATGGCCATTTTCGCCAAATTCGAGATGTAAGTCCAAAAAAGATGTAGATCTAGTGGTTTCTGTCGTTTCCTTTATCTCTAGTTCTGGAGGATATATCAATGGGATCCATTTAGCAAAAATGCGTTATTAATGGAAAGAACATCGTCAATGTATCTATAAGTAAGATCTAAGGACCTTGCATTTTTCTATTTTATGACCTTTTCAGAGTACACATAGAAGAATATAAAGCCAAGTCCGCGAGTATAGAACCACAATTAGTGCCCATTGGTATATCAACATTTTGTTGATAAATAGCACCTCTAATATGACAAATATATTGTTTAGATTGCGATAACGCTGGTAATTTACAGTAAGTGAAAATTACTAATTTTACATATAGATACACTCTTAGAATACTTCTCAGAAAACTAAGATATTTTCAAAAATGGGAATACCTCTACACGTTTGCAGCAGTAAAAAAGGACTGTGAGAAAATGCTCAAAGAATTTGTTATGGGTATCTTATCTATTATAGATAACTTTCCCTGTCATATTAATTAGAAAATGTCAATAATTTACCAGCAGTTGTGCTTGCTTGCAGCTTTGTAAACTATACATGTCGACAGAATACACTGTTCTCAATACATTCTGCTTATATCACATGAATCCATTGCTCAATTAAGCTCAAGATTTGCGGATGAGCAAATTTGCTAGCAGATCCCTTATTCAATATTTGGTTTATAATATTATTTTACGTAAGGATATGGAGTAAATGAACATGAGACCATAACGCATATGTTAACTCCAACTGCAATAATTTTAATGAGCTGTATGGCCATTTCGGAAATTTATTCCTCATCAGCAGCACTAGAACCCAAACAAAGGAAATCCATAATTTCAAAAAATTTTCAAATGCATAAAACCAAACGAAATCCGAATAATCAGTAATATCAAATATAGCTCAGGACAAAACTACGATGGTGGGAGTTGATCCTTCGGTTTTAGAATTAACATAAATTTAGATAATAGAAATTGAACAAAGTGTACACATGAGATATTTTCTCTTGTACAACCAAACCATATCTAAGAAAAATAAAGAGCATACATTGGTTTATAATATTAGACCTTTATATTTATTCTGATATTACTTATAAACCCTGCATTCGTATAAACATCGTAAATAAATCAGACAAGCAACTGTGGTTCATAGAGCTACACGTACTTGTATATAGAAAAAAAAAGAAAAACACAAGAGGGCTAGAATGAAAAAAGAAATTCAGCAGTTTAGAACAAAAAAAATCGAAGTTTTAGAAATCTTAATCCATTTTCTGTAATTGCAGATGCATATGAAACTCTTTAATGTTGAATTGATTGTCTGCAAATTCCTCTCGCAGCTGACTTAATGAATATATCAAAAATATATAGTTAAGATAATGGAAAAAACAAAACCAGATCAAACCAACCAATTCCTACAAATCGAGTCATTAATAGGATTAAAATGTCATGGGACACTCATTTAAAAAATATAAAGTTGGCTAACTTGGTTAGGAGAACTCAATAATGCAGTCCTTTCTCCTTACCAAGTTAGGAAACAAAATCCCCGACGATGGTATGCATGAGAGGGAAATTAATGAAAAAGGGAAAATAAACCTTCAGACGACAGCCAATTTGAAATAACTACCAACAAATCTTTACATGACAGATCTTAAATTTGGACAATATTATGCACAATTATATTAAGTTTATAACTAGTTGTTTTTCATTTAAAGATAAATTGGCTTTCAAATTCTGAGTAATTCATGGCTGAAATAGTGGTGATCAATGTTCTCCATGTCCATTTTATTTCATTTTATACCTTCCTACTTTTAATCTTGTATACATATTCTATAATGTGCAGTCATTTCATGTTGCACTTAAAAAGTAAACATACCAAGAAAAATTTCTGTTTACCCATTTTCTTCATAAATTCATCCCCAAACACGGCTATTTGTCCATCATATCTACAATGTTGCTGAAGACAGACCATATTTAATATAGAATCTAAATTTGTAAACAATTTCATGTATTCAAACAAAATTTGATAATGTATGATATAAAAAAAACTGCATCAATCGATTATATTTCCAACATATTTCACTTTAATTTACACTCGTCATACTTACCCTTCCGGTGCACCTGACGATACCTCAGTATTTATAGGGGTTCACACTGCTAGTGCTTTAGTTGTGTGGCGTTCTTGTTCATTTTTGTTTATTTGTTTTGTCTTTGTCATACTGTCTCAATCCGTGTTGGATGTTAATTGCCGTGATTTTTGGATTTATGATTTTAGAATTCCCCCTTTCCTTGTTCTTGCATCGGTATTCGTTTGTCGATGTATTCCTCATTTAATATGAGTTTTTCTTTAATCTTCGCGATTTCGTACTAAACTAGCTACATTTTGTCTGCATTTTTCTATGACTGCTTACGAAACACATATCGCATCAAGTTGAACAAGGAATTAAGGACATAGAAAAAGCACAGAAATATAGGGAAAGAGGAAAAAAAATACAATAAACATTAGAAATTTGAAGAAAGTCTTCCAATGAGCAACTCCTTCTCATTCATATAAGTAAAAAACGTTCATTTTAAATGCTTAGGAATCAGATATTAATGTAGCTCCAATCTCAGAAACTTACAGGTTTACATGCTTCCTCTGAAAGAACATCATTTACATTTTCTTCCGGTAGACATTCTAAGGCATCAAAGTATAAAAACTGATTTATTGGACCGAATTTTCCTGAACATGCTTTCATCACCTCCTGTGCAGCAATACCTCCAATGATTGATGCCACGGGACATAAGTCCCCTTTGGCTGAATAAGCAAATTCCTTCATCAACGATTCATCAAGTTCTTCAACCTTTGCTTGTGATTTATTATTAATATATTTAGCTATTGAGACAAAAATTTCTGCATCAGTCTGAAATAAAAATCATTGTATATTGACAAAGCTTTGTCAAAGTTTAACAACGTGACATCATAATGCATATGTTGTTCCTACTGCAAACAATGTAACACAATAGTGAAACACAAGGAAAATTGTGAACAAATTAAGTTCAATTTTGCCAATAAGAATCAGAGAGATGATGGAAAATTGTTACAGGGTGAAATATGAAATTATGCTGTCCGCTGGTAAAAAAATTTAAGCAGATTCCGACCGGAAAGAAACAATTGTAGAAGTGGACAATCAAAAGAAAAATGTATATAAAGGGCTTAGTAAAGAGTATAATGATACGAATGTACCACATTAAACAGTATTATACGAGTTAATACGAAATGACTGTGGATTTCGAATCTCATGGCCATAATAGCTAAAATGAAACAGCTATTCAAAATACCGAGGTTATTGTGAATTTAGGTTCTACATATGCGCATTTCGACAACTTATGTCTCATCATTGCAAATCCAATCAAAAAATTTGGAAATCCATGAACTGAAATATGTATAAAAGCTGATAGTGAACAAAGTACCAATATGATCTAAATAGGAAACCAAAATCAGCTAAGGACAGAGCTATGCAAGAGGGAAATACTCCTTAGGTTTAATAAAATTTTTCTTAAATTTAGATATTGTAAATTTTCAAATAAAATCGGTTTCCGGGCCAGCACCGAAGTACTGGCTACAGGGTTGGTGAATACCCATGAGGACTGAAAGTCCACCAGCAGTGGCATCGGCCCAGTGGTAACAAAAGCCATGGTCAAACTTCAATAAACTTTCCATCACTCTTATATGGTAATTTGTACTAGGAAATCTGAGTCGTTTTCAGTGGATAAGCAAATTATAAAACAAACTAGTACGTCAATCGTTCGTAGAACAATTGATAGGTCTTTCCCAATGTTGCGTCAGAATGTTCTCATTATTGATTCATAGGGAAAACCAACGTTCTAAGCTTAATATGTATATTTATAGACTCTTTAACGTGAAAAAAAAAATTTTAAATGTGACCTTGACGTTTGACGTTGATGTTATTTTTACCTGAACATTTTTTGTATTGAATATATGTTTGTATCTTCAATGGTATTTGAGCTATAGGCAAAAAACCCAAAATACATACATCGAAAATCGGTTTTTGGTCCATAGGTCCAAAACGATTGGTCCAATGATGTTGGACCCAATGTAACAATTGTAGGTCTCAACAAGACACACATTTTCTCCATTACACTCCATCAGCTATATGTTACGGTTTCCGAGTTAATCCGCTAACAAGTCTAGAGGTCAAAATAAAGGTCACCGATGACCTTTGACCTTGACCTTTTCAAATAGCCCCTGGGGAATCAAGAACAATGGTAAAGGTCTCACGTCTCTATCACTTCCGGTTTAGGAGAAAATCATTGTTAAAAAAGCATCAAATTTTGCGGGGCATAACTCCAGAATGGTCCATCGGACAATTTCGGACCAAATGTAACAAATTTTTGTCATGACCTAACGAACATTTTTCTTATTACACTTCATCAGCTATCTTTTATGGTTTCCGAGTTCATTTGCTAACAAGGTTTACCATGTTTGGTGATGTAACTCTGTTACTAAAAATAGATCGGGTTCACAGGGTCAGTCTGGTCAAGCCCGGCCATTTCTGAATAATGGTACCAAGTATCAAAGTGATATCTTTTAAAACTTTTTTGCAAATGTTGGAAGACAAAAAAAGAAAAAAATAATCAGAGGAAATACAATAAGGTCTTTCCACCAAGATGGGAAAGACCTTAATAATACTTGTTTACTAATTTGTTCCCTGTTTTATGAGCAAAGGAATCGTTCATCTTTATTTTGATTTCAATTGGATATATTAGATCTAAATCATTTAACTTGTAGGTATGTGGTAATCTTTTTTATTGATGCACCAGCATAAATTGTTGTATTAAAAGCAAAAGATTCAGAGTCTAAAGTTTTGAGTGTTACGGCTTCTCTAGAGTTAAATGTACAAATTAATATTTCACAAATTGAAAAATTTAAGTCTGATATAATTTCACAATTCTTATGCCAGATACACATTTACTTAGAAAATACGTGTAAACGTGTGAAAAAATTATCCATACGTTAATTGAACCAAAAGCAAAATTTACCAATGACTATAAACAATATCCAGTCAATTGAAGACAAGTGAAAATGTATTTTAAATCTGTTTGACACCACACAAGAAAAAAGTTTATGGGAAATGATTTTTGAATGCAATTAGAATATGTAAATTAATGTAGAAATCACTAATACTTACAGTACATCTGCTTTTTGGAAGTTCCCCTTTTGACTTGACATACTCTAACAAAGCTTGAAATGCAATATGTAGCTGTCGTGGTCGGTCAAATTTGGCAAAATCTGTTACAACAAATTCCGGAGAATCTAGTGCATCTTTTACGGATTTCTATAAATTATAATACAATTAGTTATCTAATCCGAGATATAACCGAAAATATGGCTTCGAACAAGCACTTGTCGGATAATTATACAGTATCATCGAAGGCTGTTTATTTGTTCTGAGAAAATCAGAATGATGATTTGATTATTTGTTTCCAAAATCTTCCAGCCCTAAACTATATGGAAATGTGGCCCAACTCTGAAACGAAACGGATGATTTAATTCTAAAATAAAAGAAAACGTGTCTATGGGACACGGATGCCCCCGCCAGATATATATCAGCAAACATAAGTAGATGAGTTATAGACTTGAAAAGGATAGACACCATACAACTCATCATACCAAAGCTTTAGACCAAATATCAAATAATAACTACATACACAAGCTGAGAAATCCTTGATGAAAAATGTCAATATATGGCTATAATGGGAAAAATCAAAGTTGTCGTCAAACAGGAAGTAGATGAGTTACGGACTTGAAAAGGGGAGACACGGTACAACTCATCATACTAAAGCTTCAGACCAAATATCAAATCATTACTGCATATACAAGCTGAGAAATCCTTGACGAAAAATTTCAATATATGGGTATAACAGGAAAAATCAAAGTGGTCGTCAAACAGAAAGTAGAGGAGTTACGGACTTGAAAAGAAGAGACACGGTAAAACGCATCATACCAAAGCTTCAGACCAAATATCAAATCACTACTGCATACACAAGGAGAGAAATCCTTGACGAAAAATTTCAATATATAGCTATAATGGGAAAAAATTCAAAGTTGTCGTCAAACAGGAAGTAGATGAGTTACGGACTTGAAAAGAGGAGACACGGTACAACGCTTCAGACCAAATATCAAATCATTACTGCATACACAAGCTGAGAAATCCTAGACGAAAATTTTCGGACGTACGCACGGACAGACGGACAAGGGTAAAACTTAATGCCACCGTCGCCTAACGGCGGGGGCATAATTATTTCATTTTGATTATACAAATTGAGTTATAAAGTATTTGGTACCCATGGCTTTCATTGTCTTCAAATTTAGTCCTTAATTATTCAGTATACTACTTAAAGAATTTTTGTTCTGTGATTCGTACTTTTATTTTTAGTACGTTTTTTGGGCTTGATTGAAAGAAGGGTAGAATTAAAATATTAAAGGAATGATTCGGTTAGATTCAGAAAGGTGAAATTTCCTGTTTTCTGAAGACCGATTTTATTACTGATTGATTGATTGATTGAATATTGTTTAACGTCTACTCAGCAATATTTCAGCTATATCAAGACGAGAACAAGTTTGTTGATAAATAATCACTTTGGGGTATGGAAATGGCCATGGGACGGGAAATTCTGACTGCCACTGGAAAAGTAGGGTGAAATCGTCAAGGGCGGGGAATTTAGCCTTGTAGCCGATCACCTACGGACCACCCCAAAAAGAGCTTGCTACAAGGGTTCTTTAACGTGCAGGAAGCGTGGCATTTCTTCCAACACGTGGACCTGAGTTTACATCCCATCCGAAAGATGGGTTGTGTATTTATTAATCCCGCACAACCACGGAATGGGTCCTATTTCTATATCCCGGGACCCTCGGGGTCAGCCTCCGTTTAGGAGGGGTCACACCCCGCAAGCCGGAGATACTGGGTCCTATTTCTATATCCCGGGGTTCCCTCGGGGTCCTCTGTTAGGATGGCTCATACTCCAAGCTCAGAGGATGCTGCGGGCCTATTCTTCAGCCGGGACCGCGCACGGCGGGATTTTATTACTGACAGNNNGCTTCAGACCAAATATCAAATCATTACTGCATACACAAGCTGAGAAATCCTTGACGAAAAATTTCAATATATGGGTATAACAGGAAAAATCAAAGTGGTCGTCAAACAGAAAGTAGAGGAGTTACGGACTTGAAAAGAAGAGACACGGTAAAACGCATCATACCAAAGCACGGACGGACGGACAAGGGTAAAACTTAATGCCAACGTCGCATAACGGCGGGGGCATAATTATTTCATTTTGATTATACAAATTGAGTTATAAAGTATTTGGTACCCATGGTTTTCATTGTCTTCAAATTTAGTTCTTAATTATTCAGTATACTACTTAAAGAATTTTTGTTCTGTGATTCGTACTTTTATTTTTAGTACGTTTTTTGGGCTTGATTGAAAGAAGGGTAGAATTAAAATATTAAAGGAATGATTCGGTTAGATTCAGAAAGGGGAAATTTCTTGTTTTCTGAAGACCGATTTTATTACTGACAGTATGACCATTTGCAATAGAAGTGTCTAATTTTTCTTTGTAGATTCCTATAATTAACAATTTATTCTAAGATGGGCTACCTAGGGTTCAATGTAGCAGGATGTTGTTGAATAAAATGTGTAAATTAAAAAAAACATTACTCTATGATAATACTTTAAGCATCCCGAATCTTATTTAATACATCGGCAAACGAATACCGAAGCAAGAACGCTGAAAGGGAAATTCTAAAATCATAAATCCAAAATCACACGGCAATTCACAGCAACACGAATTGAGACAGTATGACAAACAGCAACACGAATTGAGACAGTATGACAAAGACAAAACAAATAAACAAAAATGAACAAGAACGCCACAAAACTAAATCACTAGCAGTATGAACCCCTATAAAAACTGAGGTATCATCAGGTGCTCCGGAAGGGTAAGCATGATCTGCTCCACGCGTGGCACCCGTCAAACAGCTAAATCTAGCTAAGTTTAATTGTTTACGATATTGACTTTAACCCTAGCTATATCTCCGTATTTTAAATGAAAACCCTAATAGTAACTTTACCTCCGTATTTAACAAGTATATGTTAAACGATGCAACCCGTAACTATAGCTATATCTCCGTGTTTTACAATGTAAACCCTTAGTCTAGTCTCTGTGTATTATATTGTAAACCTTGCCCATAGCTATATCTCCGTGTTCCTAAAATGTTAACCCTAACTCTAGCTTCTTCTGCGTGTTTACGATGTTAAACTTAACCCTAGCTATATCACCATGTTTTATAATGTGAACCCTGATACTAGCTTTATTTTTGTGTTTTACAATGTATATCATAACCCTAGCTATATCTTGGTACTTTACGATACAAACCCTAACTCTAGCTTTATCTCTATATTTTACAAAAACCCTTAGTCCAGTTATATTTCCATGTTTCATAATGTTAACCCAAATCCTAGCTATATCTCCGTGTTTTACTATGTTTTCCCCAGCAACGCTATATCTCCATGTTTATAAAGTAAACCCTGATCCTAGCTATATCTCCCTGTTTTATAATTATATGTTTCATCATGAGTGAGGCTTGTATATCGCTTGTTATCAAATCGAGCTATTTAATTACACAATAATAATTAACGAGCTTCAGCGAGTTTATTATTTGTTATTAAATAGCGAGATTTGATAACAAGCGATATACAAGTATCAAGAGTTGTGAAACCTATTTCTCTTATGATAAACCATTCTGTCGTGTTCTCCCAATTATGTTAAGTTGGGAGAATTTAGTTGTGTTTTTGAATACATTGAAGATTGATTATGTACTTTAAACTTATCCTTATAATGAATTTAAAGTCTAAAAATAAATTTTCCACGTATATAAAGTAAAAACTATAAACAACGATAAGTGTTGTATATGTAGGAACTATGTTGCATTATACGTACATGTACACAACAATCAATAGGTACATGATTCCTCGCTGGTGACAAACCTTGGTGAAAGCTCGGTTGAATTGTAATTACAGTTTTAAACATCTATACAGTAATAAAATTTATTTCTGCTTGTCAGTTGAGTGAAAATGTTACGAATGATTTGTAATTAAATGTTGGTGTCAATTTCTCTGTCTATGTGGTAACTGATTCTGATGTCAAATTCCACGAGTCAATGATCCCAATACACATTACATCATAACATCAACACAGAGCACAGGAAGGAAATTAAACTTATTTTTAGCAATAAAATAATATATTTTTAGAGGCCAAAATATATTCAACTGTTTTCGGAGAATGAATTAATAGGTGTGGACACACGAAACTCATTTTTTCATTCCTTTTTCTTGCCAATGGAATAAAAAAATAATGCAGACGACATAATGCAATGAGCTGCCATGACGTTGGTTTGACCTGATGTGTGACCTCTAGAACAACCAATGAATATACGGCTGAAAAGTTATCTAATGGTATGAAAGGCCAATGAAATGATAGCATAAAAATTATCACTAAGTGACTTATCATGTAAGAAATAGATATTGCTGCCACATCATAAGAGAATTTTAAATATATCCTAGCTATATCTTCTTGTGTTATAATGTAAAGACTTCAGGCTATTTTCAGTCCATTATCTTATTTATAAACGAAGTTTATTATGCCAAGTTTTCTTGCAGTTGACCCAATGAGTGTCCTGTGGTCGTTTATATGTTGTAATTGTCTTCTTTTAGTCTTTTTGTCGTCCAACTGATGTCCGCATTAGTAAGAAAACTTTGCCATTTAATGTTATGTTTGTTGACGGACCCCGCATTCATTAGTCAACAGAAACATGGATGTGGTGTTGTTCGACATTTAGCAATGAATTCCGCTCTAAACAGTGCCATTTTGAATTTACATGAGGCATGAGTAAAGCTTATTAATGAAGGCCTCGTGGTGACTTCAATACGAAAACAACATTAAAAGCGTTTCCATTGCTTAGTGTTACCATATATTTGGAGTGACTTTGTCTCATGTGCATTTACTCAATATCCTTTCACTGTTTACTTTATGGCCCTGTCACACTATAACGCACAGCACCAACGTGTGCCCAGCGTGTGAGACTATTTTCATAAACGCTGGTGTGCGTTGTGTAAGTTAGAGGCACGTTCGTTACACGTTACAAACCAAGTCGACACACGCTGGCGTGCGTTGTTGAACGTTGAGTGCGTCGGAAAATTTTGAACATGCTCAAAATTTCACGACGTTCGCCGACGTGTCGTTGATAAGTTATGCAGACGTTAGACGAACGCTAGAGGTGCGTTATGCACACAATGTGTGCGATATGTAGTAGTTTCTCGTAAGTTGTTTTAAGCGTGTGGAGAACGCAAACCGGGCGTCCTTGTAACTAAGGAGAAACGTTTTAGCCGATGTTTTATTATAAAAATAATGGTTACAGAGTGAGACAAAATTCCAAAGTAATGTAAATAGCTGATTTATTTCAGTATCATACTGACATTTTGTTTTGAAAATAATTCTTTTGATTTTTGGGGGACCTATCCCTCCTGCAAATCTGTCGTATTTTTCGGTGGCATTTCTATCCATTTCTACAATTGCAAATGACATTGGGATGAAGAATTTCCTATTGATCTGACGAAAGATTGTCAAAACACTATACAGACGCTCTTTGAACGCTAGACGACCGTTTATGGTTGCGTTCGGTATTCGTCAAGTACGCTAGTAAAACGTCTTTGCAACGTTGTCATACGCTGTTAAACGTTTTGTGATCGTTGCACACAAGTTATGGATAAGTTAACCGTGCGTTGTAGGCCGTTAGCCTTACGCTTTGAATGCGTTCAACACGAGAATTTCTTCAATTTCTTCTGCGTGTGCCAACGTTCTTATAAAAATTCGCGAACGTCGGCACACGTTGGCTAGAACGTTATAGTGTGACAGGGCCTTTAGACTAGTTTGTCTGTCCTGCATTGTATATTCCATAAAAATATTTCCCGTGCGAGAGATGTTTGCTCATCATTTATAACAGTTATGGATGCATCATCATACATTCAAATTTTGGCATTTTATTTTCAAATGTAATTCTGACCACCTGTTTATAGCGCCCACATCTCATAATTTTATTATTCCAAGTACATTGCAATTGATTCGATGAGTGAGCATGTTGTGATTGTCGTCTGCCAGTTTTTTTTCTCTGAAAACAGACTACAGCTATATCATGAACACTTTGCCTGTTGCTTAAAGGTTTGTTGACGACCCCGCATCCATGAGTACACAGGCACATAAATGTGGCATTGTTCGATATTTAGCAATGAATTCTGCTAAAACCGGTGCTAATGACCTTCTTGAACTTACTAAGAGGTATAAGCATCTGTTGTTACATTCTTTAAAATTTATCCATCACTAATGCGTTGTAGGTGTTCGCGCGGAAGTGCTAGTGTGGATGGTGGTATTATAACAAGAAAGCAGTTCTTTATTGACAAATGAAGAGAGGCTACAAGGTAAAATTGTTTATTCAAACAACTGATCTTAACCAAATGCAAAATCAACACTTAATTTCTATTGCTAAAAGTCGACAAAACCATAACTAATTTGAAGCCATTTTTGTCTGAAAAAAAGATATTTTGTTCAAAAAAGTTCAGACAATGCTTTATTTATTAGCCCAATGTATGGTGTCACTACCCTTTGCTTTATTGAACTTTTAACACACTTTTTTAGAATACTTACAAATTTCATTAGTTTTGGCATTTTACATTTAGTAACTAGCCCACCTTTTACATACAAAGATAGACCCGATGTGTCTCCTATACTAAAGGAGTAAGGACCTGAAGTATATATAAGATGTATCAGTGGTAAATATATACAGTGCAAGATATTATAGAAGTTTCAAACATAACATTCAAATCCAACTATGCACATACTGTTAAAGAACATTACGTGCTTTAATATACTTAAGATTAAAAATTGCATGGTATAGACAGTCTTGGTAAATTCAAAGACTTTTTTTTTTTAATTTCTTAACAAACAGTCAAAAATTTATACAACTAAACTGAAACTTTGGCCCACACTGTATAAAAATCCGATCTATTTTTTCAATGTCTGGTAACTACGATATAATTATCTGTGCGGCCGATTTATAGCGCCCCTCCTTTTTTCTTTTTCTTGATTTTTAAGCTGTTCATGGCGATGCATTCTTCGTTTTCTTCACAACAGAGTCGGTAGAGAAATCAAGTAAAAAGTTATACAAGCCTGTAATTGATTGTTTGTGTACCTGGAGGGAAATGTTTCTATTCATCAGTAAAACTTGTCCCAAATCTAAATTACAACTATCCCAGATATGATCTATTTGCTATCCTGTTCCTTAGTAAGTACTCTCTTTTCATATAGTTTTCTTAATTCTTATATAATTATCGTGTACAATTATTTTATTTAACCAAATCAAGATTTACTTGTGTTTGATGGATAAGATATTGGTATCAGAGTTTCATCTTAGTAATAAAAAACCACGTATGCATACAATTCGGAATGACAGCATCTAATAAAATATTTACATTTTGATATGACATTAATGTTTTGACTTTGCTCACAGAAAGCGACATGTAAAACTAGAGCTGTCGCCGAATGGCAGCCAGGTATACCCCCCGCTAATTGAACCCTGAATCAATATGGCAAGTGTGAATTTTAAGTGTGTGTGGACACAGTAAAAATGTGGACACAATACAAGTATATACAAAATGATATACCTCCCCCCTTTTTTCCTGAAAATATCAAAAGACAAATTATCTCCCCTCCAAAATTTCAGACAGCACCCATATTACTTCAGGCATATCTTCAGATAGTGTACTAAAACTGTGCAACATTTCATCAAAATCCAAGCAGTGGTTTAGGAGAACATGCTCTGACAAGGATCCCCCCTTTTCCAGAAAATATTCAAAGACTTATTTTCCCCCTTCAAAATTTCAGATAGCAACCATATTTATTCATGCACATCTTCAGGTGGTGTACTACAACTGTATAACATTTCATCAACATTTAAGCAGTCGTTAAAGAGAACATGTGCTAACAAGGTTCGCCTCCCTCCTTTTTTTTCCAGAAAATATTCAAAGACAAATTATCTCCCCTTCAAAATTTCGGGCACCACCTATATAACTTCATGCACATCTTCAGATGGTGTACTACTACTGTGTAACATTTCATCAAAATCCAAGCAGCCGTTTGGGATAACATGCGCTGAAAAGGTTTGCTCCCCCCTTTTTCCAGAAAATATTCAAAGACAAATTATCTCTCCTTCAAAATTTCGAACAGCAACCATATTACTTCATGCACATCTTCAGATGGTGTACTACAACTGTGTAACATTTCATCAAAATCCAAGCAGCTGTTGAGGAGAACATGCGCAGACAAGGTTTGCATCCCCACTTTTTCCAGAAAATATTCAAAGACGAATTATCTCCCCTTAAAAATTTCAGGCAGCAATCATATTTCTTCATACACATCTTCAGATGGTGTACTACAACTTTGTAACATTTCATCAAAATCCAAACAGCTGTTTAGGAGAACATGCGCTGACAAGGTACATGGACGGACAGACAGACGGACGGACAGACGGACGGATAGACAGGATGATTCCTATATACCCCCCAAACATTTGTTTGCGGGGGGTATAAATACAAAAAATACCCAAGTTGCCTAATAAATAGTAAACTTTGTTATGCTATACATGTGTATCAAGAAGCAAACTCTCTATACTTTTTGGTACCTTACCTAGCCTTACGTGTGTTTCAAGAAGCACTCTCTATGCTTTTTGGTACCTTACTTAGCCTTACATAAACAATAAAGAACTACTGCTGTAGTTTGATACCTAGAACTTTGACTTTGCGGGGTTCACATCCGTTTAATTCTGTCATTCCTTGTATTTCAGAAAAGGTAACATAGTCTCCATCTTCGTAACCATGACGATATATATCTATACACGTTACAACACCTTCTTTGTCCTGCCAACAGCAATAAATAGTAAATAGATGGTCACATAATAGTAAATACTATAAATTACACTGCATCTGAGTTCTGCTGATGGGAATTTCAACAGTTATTTTTTCTTTGGTGCAAAAAAAAAAATATACATCAGAACATATCGTAAAATGTGTCAGACTAAACAGAGTACTATTGAAAAAAGGATAAGGGAAATCCAAAATTATCAAAAATAGAGCCTTGACTTTTAATGTCATGCTGCTTTAAAACATGAGTTTTTAAACCAGTTTCGAGAAGATTATTCTACATGTATTTATAAAGTGAAAAACCACAATTACTAGTTATCTTAACGTGGTTTGCAATTAATCATCTTTTTTTTAACATAAGTTTTACTTTTAAATATGTATTGAATTAACCATGAGCGTTGTTTCCAAAACTAAGTTACTTTTATAATCGAAAAGTGGAAGAAAAAATATTAAGGCCATTTTCAAGGGGTATTCTGACAGCTAAAACATTTATAAAAAAAATATTACCTTTGTAATAGATTGTATCGTATAGCTGATTGGTTGTTCACCATCTGAATCAACTATTTGGAAGTCTTCTCCGAAGTCGCAGAATATTTTCCTAGAAAAGAAACACATCGGCAAACGGATATTGAAGCAAAGAGGAAAAATGGGAAATTATAAAATCAATTATTCAAAAGTACGGCAATTCAGATATAACACAAATGAAGACAACATGATTAAACACAAAACCAAAGCACTAACGGTGTGCACCTGGACAAAAAAATGGAGGTAGCATCAGGTGCTCCAGAAAGGTTTAGCATGATCTTTTCCACGTGTTGCACAAGTCACACTGCCAATTGTATACTCGGTATCATTTGGGCGACCAGGGGCGCGGTATCAGAGAAGTCATGATTATCATCCATGATACTAAATTTAAGTGCACAACCTGCACAATTCTGCAATAATGTATCATCCATTAATGTATCATCACTTGTCCTTGATAGAAAAAAGGACAAAACGGTATATTTGTACTGCAGAATAAAACTCAAACAAACACAAAAGTAGTTCTCGTTCTTACTGGGAAGCTGAAAATGGTTCCATCCACTCCCGGTCATGTAACATTTCTAGTATTATAACTTACCCAAATAAACCTTTAGTATCTGCTACAATCAACTTGATTTTATTATCATGACAGAACTGTCCAAGTTTAAATTGTTCATCAACATGGGAATTTGTTAAAACAACAACCTTTGAAAATAAAAATAAAATAAAAAGAGTTTGTAAAGTATACAAGTCAAAAAAATTCCCAAGGAATAACACTATATTGTTCGGAAAAAAAACATGGGCTCTGAGATCCGGGCTCTAGAAATCTCGAACAGCTGTGGAACCCGTGTCATCGCCAAGCCATTGTGAAGCTACCCCACAATTACAGTCGACAATAAATGATAGCCCACTCTAAGCAGGCTCACAATTGAAAGGGTGCGTTCGGCCAATTTCTTTGAAGTTGTTTGTATGTTAACTATAACTTGAAGTCATCAATGCAGAAGTTACGCTTGTGGACCTCTGTGGCACATCTGTCCTGGGATATCTGTTTCCCAGATGACAACAGAACTTTCTCTTTAACAGCTTTAGTTTGCATTTTCCTCTACTAGATTTTACTTGAATGGACATGTTCAACACGGCTGGTTTCTAATGAGAGACAGCGGATACTTACTCTAGCCATGCACCTGATCTCACCTATGGTTTTTAGCTGGACCCGTGTACTGTTCTATGCAATACTTAGTTGATTTCTTTGTTTCTCCGATGGTGTCATGTTTCTTCGATGGTGTCATGTTTCTCCGATGGTGTCATGTTTCTTCGGTGGTGTCATGTTTCTCCGATGGTGTCATGTTTCTTCGGTGGTGTCATGTTTCTCCGATGGTGTCATGTTTCTCCGATGGTGTCCATGTTTCTCCGATGGTGTCATGTTCCTGCGATGCTGTCATTGTATTTGGACTATTCTTTTTTGTACTGACGCTTCGGTTTTTCACTTTCTTTCTTATGCAGATAATATAAGAATTACAGAGGTGATATAAACTACAGCAGTTACTTCTCTTTTATAATATATACTTCGAAGCAAATTTAAACAGTAAATTCTAACCATGCTAAATTGTTATACGTGTTCTTGAAAACTGAAATTGGTTATTTAATAAACTAACTGAATCAGCACATGTACTACCTGTCTGTCACTATCAAATGACTGCCCGAAATTGTCAACCAAGACGGTACATACCATACTGGAAACAAAATGGCATTAATACTAAATCTTGCTATATACATAATCCATCTTTTTTTACCATAAATGCTTTATGTCGAACATTTTACTCTAATTACCTGGAATTCTTCCAGAACACTTTCTGTTAAAGGTTCGGTGTTGACACTAACTGGTACATAATTGTTAAGTTCTGCCAATCTACTAAGAGATGCTGAGGCTCTATTTTTACCAATATCACTTTCTCGAAGGAAAAACTGTAGTGAGAAATTTAAAAAAAAAAGCTTGCTTATGGAGCGAACATTTGATTTTTATATGGGGGCTTGGAAGGACTTATGAAAAAATTTCCAGGATCATAAGTTAAATGAAACTAGAGCTGTCGCCAAATGGCAGCCAGTTATACTCCCCGCTAATTGAACCCTGAATCAATGTGGCAAGTGTAAACTTAAGTGTATGTGGACACAATACATTTGTGGACACAGTACAAATGTGGACACAATACAAGTATAGACACATAGATATACCTTCCCTCTTTTTTCCAGAAATTATTCAAAGAAGAATTATCTCCTCTTCAAAATTTCGGACAGCAACCATATTACTTCATGCAAATCTTCAGGTGGTATGCTATAACTGTGTGAAGGATAACATTCATCAAAATCCAAATACCTGTTTAATAAAACATGCGCTGACAAAGTTTGTTCCCCTTTTTACCATAAAATATTCAAAGATGAATTATCTCCCCTTCAAAATTTCGAGCAGCAACCATGATACTTCATGCACATCTTCAGGTGGTGTACTACAACTGTGTAACATTTCATCGAAATCAAAAAATCCGTTTAGGAGAACATGCGCTGACAAGGCTCGTCCTCCGCTTTTGCCAGAAAATATTCAAAGAAGAATTATCTCCCCTTCAAAACTTCTGAAAGCGACCATATTACTCCATGCATATCTTCAGGTGGTGTACTACAACTATGTAACATTTCATCAAAATCCAAGCAGCCATTTAGGAGAACATGCGCTGACAAGGTTCATCCTCCCCCTTTTCGAGAAAATATTCAAAGACAAATTATCTCTCCTTCAAAATTTCGAACAGCAACCATATGACTTCATGCACATCTTCAGGTGGTGTACTACAACTGTGTAACATGTCATCAAAATCCAAGCAGCCATTTAGGAGAACATGCTCTGACAAGGTTTGTCCTCCCCTTTTTCGAGGAATATTCAAAGACAAATTATCTTCCCTTCAAAATATCTGGCAGCAACCATATGACTTCATGCACATCTTCAGGTGTGTAACATTTCATGAAAATCCAAGCAGCCGTTTAGGAGAACATGCGCTGACAATGTACATGGACAGACAGACGGACAGATGGCCAGGGGTTTTCTATATACCCCCAAACTTTGTTTGCGGGGTATAAAAATTAACAGGACAGGAGAATTCTGAGAAAAAAAGACTAGAATGACATACATAAAGAAAAATCTCTGGCATGGACCAAAACAGAGAGGATTGCTTCCAGAGAAAAAAACTAATAGTTAGGCTCAAAGATTGCATAAAAATATTCATCCTTCCAAGCCCCCTTTCAAATATCAGATGGTTGCCCCGTTACTTATTTTGTAAATATTGAACTAATCCGAGCACACTGTGATGCTATGATACAATCAACTATTGAACAGAAGTACACCATGACACGCGATGACAAAAAGTAAGTGTAGATCTTGGTGAAGTTTACTGAAAACGTTACGGCGAAGAAAATCAACAATTTTGTTTTAATTTGATAATCAGAAAATCATACAAAGGAAGAAATTAGTCCAATGTGTCATTTCCAGAAATACATAGACGTACAAAAAGTATGTTGTCATACCAGATAGATCTTGAAGAATGAAAAACATCATATAAAATTGTATGTGGTAAATGGAAGCTATACTACTCTACTTGACAATGATTTATGTCCCCTATACCAAAGGTAAGAAAATAATCAAGAATTCAATATTTGGAGTTTATTCTATATATGACATGTTTCTTAAAACGAATATATATTGACTCTTGAACATGTTGAGAAAATTCAACAGAAGGAAAAACTGCATCGAAATACAATAAGAAATCAAGCTGTTCACGTAAAAACTTAATAATGCCAAAACTGGTCACTTCTGAAACGGACAAGGCAATAATCTAAAATTCCGATATAAGTCAAGAATAATTTAGTTAAACACCGAAATGAAAGGACACAACAATTTTGCGCAGCCATACAAAAATACATTATTTACCATAGACAAAAACACAAAGTCGTGTGAACGTAGTCACCTTTCTGAATACTTTTCAAACTTAAATATATTCTCCCAAACTTTTTTTCTTGTAGGTATCACACAACAAATGAATACTGGTGTTCTAATGATAAGTAAGTATCCAATCACTGAACCTGACCATTCATGACAATTGACTTGAGCTGAGAAGTAAAATGAAAATGACTGGATAAACAATTATTGAAATATCAAAATCAACATTAAAATTTCTACTTTTTGCAAAATTTTGGCATAAATCATTCCAGGTGTAGCATATTCCTTACCTGTGAACTGAGGTCATACCATGTTGTATTTTCAGTATCTTGTATAGTGACAGATTTTACTCCACAAAGAACTACATTTTTGGCAATTTCAATTCCAAGTCCTTTCATGCCAGATATAAGGACATTAGACTCAGCCATTTTCTTCATGGCAGCATGCCCAAGCACATACCTGTAAACAACAGAATCAAATTAACCACAGTTAGATCCTTGTTTAATGCAATAAAATTTGGTCTTCAGATAAAAAGAATAATACAAGTACATACTATAAGATACTATTGTATCTGTTCACTAGCTTAGAACACAAATGATTTTGTCAGGTGACAGATGACAGTGATTGTAAGAGCACTATACCAGTTAATTTTATCCGCCTAAAACATTGATGTAGTATTGTTCGACAATTAGCAATGAATTCAACTCAAACCGGTTCTAAAGGCCGTTTTAAACTTACGGCAAGAGTTATGAGCAAAGATCATTATTGAAAGTCTCACAGTGACTTCAATAAGAAGAACAACAATAAAAGCCTTTTTCCATTGCTTGGTTCTACCACACATTTATAGAGATTTTGTCTCATGTATATTTACTTCATATCCTTTCATGTTTATTTTAGACTGGAGTTTGTCTCTCTTGCAGTGTAGAGGCCGAAAAAAGATTCCCCGTGCGAGAGATGTATGATCTTTATTTCAGTTATGGTGTACTTGTTCTTGAGAAAATTTCTCATATGGATAAACTATCATACCGGTACTTTCAAATTTTGGCATTTTATTATTGCAACGGTCAAGTTTCATTTCAAAGAGATTTACTTTTACACCCCAAGCCGACTTCTGACAGACTGCCTGTACATTGTTGTTAATTGATTGACGGCTTATCAAATAGATGGTGTTTATAATTGATTGACAGTACTGCCATAAGAAAATTTCACATTTGATTGGTTTGAATTGACGTAAAATGATTTAAAGGGCAGTGCCAAATCAGTCGTTCTAGATACTACATACTCAGTCTTTCATGGTATGCTGTCAATCAATTATCAACAACATTTCTTCCTCTGCGGTCAGTCTCTCAGAAGTCGTCTTGGGATGTAAAAGTAGATCTCGTTGAAATGAAACTTTTCCCACTCGATTGACAATTTTTGGGATAATTTCCAAAAATTATTCCGACCACCTGTTTATAGTTCCCACATCTGACTATTTTATAAAATAAAGTTTTCTTGCTATCGACTTGATAAACGCCGTGTGTTTGTCTATATGTTGTATCTCTGTTGCCGTGATTGTAAGAGTACTTTCCCAGTGTAAAATTTATATTTGTTGACGATCCCGGATATATGGGCTAAATAAAACATGGATGTAGTGTTGTTAGACAGTTAGTAATGAATTCCGCTCAAACCGGTGCTAAGGGCCGTCCTGAACTTGAGATATGAGCTTTTGACGTCCAGATGAAGAACAACAAGAAAAGAGTTGTTCCTTTGATTGGTTCTACCATGTATTTGTAGAGCCTTTGTCTCATGTGCATTTACTCCATATCCTTTTATTGTTTATCTAAAATAGCAAATTTAGAGTGCAATTCAGTGCTGTCCTAATAAGATTTAAACGGATTTATCTCAAATTTTCTAAAATTGTAACAGTTAAACTATCATTTCTTCTGATATGTCTTTTTTTTTAATTTTGCACATTTATTTACTTGTATAAAGCAATATGGTTTTACATTGATATTTTTTATTTATTTATTATAATCGTTACATATACTTAACAGTTCTCGTCACGATATAGTTGTAATATAGCTGAAGTGGCGTAAAACATCAATCAATCAATCAATCAATCAATCTATGTGATATATATGTTATAAGACAGAGCGTTCCTGGCTATATTCTTTTTTTTTCTTTTTTTGTTTTTGTTTTTTTTTTGGTTTTTTTGTTTTCTACAATGGTCATCTTTCTGCATTTTTTATGTACTTTATCACTATGACACCATAAACATTCAACATTTAATACATATATTTGCTGAATACACAAACTATTTTCAGAGTTTTCTTTTAAAATTACTTATCTTTTCAGTCTCTTTTAACTATTTGCAGTAAAAAATTGACATCTTTCATTTTTTGTCAGATACTTACAACTGCCTTGAGTATAGGCCTTCATCAATTTCTGGCTCTGTTGTACCATTGTCAGACATATTTACCTGTTTTGAAAGAAAGAATAAAGTCTTCACATTAATATTTCTTTAAAGGCAATGATTGTATTGATGTTAAAGTAACTAAACTAACGTATCAAATAACCAAATCTGTTGAATACTAAGTCTGCAAATTTTGTCCTTTATTTTTATGCCCCAACCACGCATATAGTGTAACCCTTTTCCGTCGGTCCTTCCGTATGTCCGTACGTCAGTCGGTACGTCAGGTTAAATTTGCGTTTAAGTACATTTTTTAGAAACTGAAAGAGGTAGAACAATGATAGTAGGCCATTATGTAGATCTTTGATAGTACTACATAGTTCACAAGGTAGTATGACTCTTTGATTTACGTTTCATGCTTGTTTGGTGTTTCAATATATTAATTGCTTTGATGACTTTTACCCAAATCATTACAATTATTTTACGCTTCGGTGACTTTGGTTTATTGCATTTAAGTCCCTTTCTCATCAATACACATCATAGGGCAATAATGATTCATCAAATTGATTGCTACTATGTATTGTAGCATCATTATATTTCACTGTAGTTTTCAACTAAAGTTCACCAATATTTTGCTTTCCATTATCTACATTTTATGCTTTAAGCCGCTCTTACACTACACCGTATAGCACAAACGTATGAGGAACGGATAAAAATCATTTTTGTACGGTGGTAAATATTTTTGTTGGTTCACGAATTACAGTGAAAACGCACAAAAACCTGAGGTATACAGTAAGTACACCGTACATGCACAGTCCTGGTACCGAATAAACCGAACTCGCACCGGAACCCTACAGGACGAGCACCGAATAAAACGTATTTATAACGGTAACATACCGGACAAGTACCGAATAAAACGAATTGCTAACGAAAACGTAGCGTACGAGCACCGAATAAAATTAAGAAATAATTCATGGCAGGTATATGGTTATTGGAAATTTAACCATGGGCTGGGCCTTTATATTCGAATTTAACCCAGAGCGTTAGCGAGGGGTTAAATTTACGAATATAAAGGCCCAGCCCATGGTTAAATGACAATAACCATATACCTNCGTAGATAGTAGTTAACTATGGGGAAAAGCCGTAGGTTTTCAAAAAACAATTTTTGAAAACCTACGACTTTTCCCCATAGTTAACTACTGGGGTTAAATTTACGAATATAAAGGCCCAGCCCATGGTTAAATGACAATAACCATATACCTGCCATGAATTATTTCGATTCTAATATGACAGAAAATGGAGTTTTCCATTCTGAAGCGACCTAAGAGAAGGTGGATTTCCCGTCTCCATTGCTGTTTGTGTCTATGACGTCACAATACACAATCTGACGTTTTAAAACAGATGCAAGTTCAAAATTCAAATCGAAAGCAAAAACAATACACATTTACTTGTCTGAATGACATGATTTAGTTAAAAACTGTTCTTAACCTTTATTTCCTTTATAAAGAAAGACGAACAAAATAAAAAACAGTATTGTTTTTCATCCCGTTTGCTCATTTTCCGATACCATTTGCGCATGTGCGAAATATATGGTTATCGAGTATTATACTGGTTGACGATTTAAAGGAGCCATGTTAGAAACGGATTTAATAATCACAATGCAAAAAAAAATCGATTTTTCAAAAAGGCTATCCAGAGTTCTTATCGTTGTCTACGTTTGTCTTTTGTCTTTTTATTGTTTTTCTTGTGCAGTTATCTAGTAGATTGTGGCATGTGATTGTAATTTTTTGCCGTTGTAAGTGTTTCCTGTTATCTTTGCTAAATTAAACCTGTGTCTTTTGACCGCTCAACAACTTATTTTACACAGATAATCAATACTGCGTGCTTGACCAATTAAATTCATTTTCCCAAAATGTCATCGAATAGAAAAGCAAGAGAATGACCTAAGAAAAGAACTGTTGGGTAACAGATAACCTTCTTCGCTAACGACCCAAGGCGAAAATTCTGGTGAAGATACTCAAGACCGGATTAAAGTTATACAGTTTTTAGAGTATCGAATGCTCTTACACGGCGAGAAAACGGACATTTTTTTTTAGATTTTGATGCTTTGGGTTTATTTTAGAAAAATGTTACAATATAAATTCAAATAAACAAACACTGCATAAGTCTTGCAATTACTAAATTAAAGAAGCAATTTTAAAATGGTAGTGTATAGCACCTTCTATAGCATGATCAAATAATAAGCAAACATTGTAAATTTGTTTTAAGCAAAATGAAAATGGTAAAAGTAGGCCACATTTTAAAAGGTAAACAAGGATAAAATATACGAAGTAAAAAAAAGACTAACCCAAAACAGAAAGTATGGCTCAAATTATCGGCCTAATGGCCTCCAACTAGGGAAACCAAATAAATTATGTTATTCTTGAGTGGTTCAAGTTTCTCTCGTTCTGGCAGGACCATAATTTTGTTTTCCGTCCGATTGCCTCAAGGTCGAAAATACGGGCATTCCTTCTGTTCTTACCTTTTTTTTTTTTTTTTTTTTTTTTTTTTTTTTTTTTTTTTAAGAGGATTGCCGACAGCCTAAAGGCTACGAGCGGTTCTCCTCAACATACATACATACATACATACACATATACATACAAACATATATAAATACAAACATGTTTAAATACAAACATAAAGATATAAACAAGTGTGATAAAGACAATACAAAAAAAATAAATAAAGAAAATACAATGATAAATAAATATCAGCAGACTGAAGTCCTCATGCACACAGAGTGATAGAACACACACTCACACACACTCACACACACACACACAAGAAGGGATGGATGTCAAGATATTTAAGCAAGGAAAAGGACGATTTAGTTAATGCATTTTAGACTGGAAAATAATGGACTCCGGAAAAGTCACCTTATGAATCTATTAGTAGATTTGATATATTTAAACACGCATTCGAATAATCCAAAATTTTCATTTACAGATAAGTCGTCACTCCCCTCTATTAAAATTTTACTTAAGTTAGCTGGGCATAGATTTCGCAAAAAATTAATGTTTAGCTCTGGACATAAAATAGTTTTAATACTTAGCAATAAAGAAGTCCGAAAAGTCGAGTATCGGGCACATTGAAGTAGAAAGTGTTCAGTCGATTCAACGTAATTTCCAGTGCACAATTCGCAAATTTTGGAATCAGATAAATTGTACATAAACAAATGTTGGTTTAGTCCGCTTAGACCAAGTCGTAATCTTGTGTGAACAATTTTTTCGTAACTGTGACCAAGAGAGTAAACATGTTTTTGAGGTGATTTTTCGCGATTTTTCAGTAAACGCTTGAAAAATCGCGAAAAATCACCTCGAAAACATGTTTACCTTTTTTGAGCTTATTATCTTTTAATTGTGGCTTGCTTTGACGATTCTTATTTTTTTTATTACATGTTAATTTTGGCCGTTGCTCAACACTTATTTTTATAAATTCATTTAATTCGGTGCTCGTCCGTTTGGTTTCCGCTGTATGTCCGGAGCTCGAACGGTTCATCCGTTATCTCTACGGTATAAGTCCGTTTCACCAATTTAATCTACCATCTACATGTCCGGATGCAAGACGGACAAGTAACGAATGAATAACGAATATGTTACAGTGAATTTGTAAAATCAGGGATTTTGTAAAATCCCTGAAATAATTAGTGATTTTGTAAAACCACTGGCCATTTGAGTGATTTTATAAAATCACTGAAATTGTCAGGGATTTTGTAAAATCCCTGAAAATCTCGTTAGAGATTTTACAAAATCACTGCATGGTTTAATAAAATGTTCAAATTTTTCTGGAAAGATGTTATTGTATTGAAACAAATACACAAACAAAATTAATGATTATAGGCCTACAAAATTGATAAATTTATAAATTACCAGATCCTGTACAAAATCATTAGAACAAGAGTTCTAACCCATATACTGCATATAAAACTAAATTTTTCCAAAAAAAAATATATTGTGAAGTAATTTCTTAACTGTTTTCATTGAAATTTGTACAAACAAACTCAGAAGGTTGTGGAGTTTGTTTATTTAGAAAATATTCAAGAATAGATTATTTAAAACATTTCAAAATTAATGATCACTATTCCTTACTTATCAGATTAAAATTTTTTCGTCAAAATTTTAACTTTCTTGTAGATAAGAACAAAAATAAGACACTATTTCACAATTTATATAAAATGCAACTTGAAACTCTGAGATAGTCATTCTGTATAGAGGGATGAAAAGAATACTATTCTCATGTTTTATTTGTCGTTCACCTGTAAAACAGACCCTTATTTGTAAAATTGATTCTGGTACAATTTTGCATTGAACTTAAAATAAACTGAATCAATTAAACATACTTTTAAGCTCGTTCAATTTAAAGCAAAAATTGAAATGTCAGTGCTTTCATCATTAGGCTTTTTAGTTGATCTTACTTATTCTGGTACACAGTTTACACATATTGTTTGTTACAGAATATCAACAAATTATTTTACAAATTCCCTAAACATCAGCAGGGAATCGATTGAATTTTTCAGTGATTTTGTAAAATCCCTGGTTTTAATTAGGGATTTTACAAACCCATTGACCAATTTAGTGATTTTACAAAGTCCCTGAATTTTCAGTGATTTTACAAATTCCCTAATTTAACAAATTCACTGTAACATATATACACATAACAACCGTACAAAACGTAAACCTACCAACGGACATTTTGTGCGGTATATGTCCGTCATGTTCAAAATTTTTTACCGTACAAAACGGACATCGCCATACTTGTACCGTATTCACCGGATAAAGAACGGACGACAAACGTGTATGAATGGAGATGAACGCATATAATTTATTTCTATACGTTCGACGTTCGTTCGTCTAGTGTAAGATTTGTGTTTTATCGGTAATTTGCTTGATTTTCAATTGTTCCGGAGCGACGATAGCACTGCGCTGATATGAACATATTATCGTCAATCTCTATGGAACGTTAGCAACAGCGTATTAATATGACGTCGCGTGACGTTTCATGAAAAAATAATCCTATCAAAAAAGCGTTACAATTAACTAAAAATTACATATTTAACCTTAAAAAAATATTTCAATAGAAAAAGAAACATATATCTGGTATATATTAATAATAAAATTAGCGATAAAAATACTATTAGTAATTTGTTTTGCTCGGATGGATTTCTCAGCTCGAATTGCATTTCGTGCTTCGCACTCGATGCAATACAAGCTGAGAATTCCATACTCGCAAAACAAATTACTAATAGTATATATTTATTAAGCCCCTCTTACACTACACCGTATAACGCAAACGAACGCCGAACGTATAAAAATAAATTATATCCGTTCGTCTCCGTTCATATACGTTTGTCGTCCGTTCTTTGTCCGGTGAATACGGTACAAGTATTTGTACGGTGAAAAATTTTGACCATGTTCAAAACTTAGAACGGATATATACCGCACAAGATGTCCGGTGAATGTACGGTAGGTTTACGTTTTGTTCGGTTCTCATGCGTTGTATAAACGTTATTCATTCGTTACTTGTCCGTCTTGCATCCGTTCATGTACGGTAGATTAAATTGGTGAAACGGACTTTTACCGAAGAGATAACGGATAAACCGTTCGAGTTCCGAACTTACAGCCGAAACCAACCGGACGAGCACCGAATTAAACGAATTTATAAAAATATATGTTGTGCAATGACGAAAATTAAATGTAATAAACAAAATAAGAACCGTAAAAGGAAATAATAAGTACAAAACATAAAATATTAAAAAAATATGTTAATAAAAAAAGAAAAACAGCTAAACATCATAAAGAAAGGAACAGAAAGAAAGACCCATATTTTCGATCTTGTGGCTTAAACTACGAGGGATTCGGACGGAAAACCTAAATGATGGTCCATCCGTACTTATTTAATTTAGTAATTGCAAGAGTTATGCAGTGTTTGTTGTTGTATTTATATTGTAACATTATTCTGACATATACTCAAAACATCAAAATAAAACATTTGTCCGTTTTCTCGCCGTTTAAAAACGTTATGTGTGTTAAGCAGCATTCGATATCAAAGAGACTATATAACTTTAACCCGATCTTGGTCTTGAGCATCTTCACTGGTATTTTCGCCTTGGGTCGTTGGTGGAGAAGGTTAACTGTCTTAACTGTAATCCGACAGTTCTTTTACTAGGTCATTCTCTTGTCTTTTTATTTGGTAACATTTTGGGGAAATGAATTTAATTTGTCAAGCACGCCGTAATGATTATCTGTGTAAAATAAGTAGTTAAGCGTCCGAAAGACACACGTGTCGTCTTTTAAAATCGATAGTTTTACATAGTACCCATTCAGTTCCTTTTTACTCGGTGCTCATTCGGCACGTTTTCGGTAACGATCCGTTTCATTCGGTACTCGTCCGGTATGTTACCGTTAAAAATGTGTCTTATTCGGTGCTCGTCCGGTAGGATTCCGGTGTCAGTTCGGTGCGATTTCGGTATACTAGTATATGGTGCCAAGACTGTGCATGTACGGTGTACTTACTGTAGACGTCCGGTTTTTGTGCGTTTTCACTTCAATTCGTGAACGAACAAAAATTTTTACCACCGTACAAAAATGATTTTCATCCGTTCCTCATACGTTTGTGTTATACGGTGTAGTCTAAATCAATTTCTAAATCACTGTGATCAAATTAATCAACTTGATGAAGCTATCCAAACTCTTGGAAAGTTTGGTGATTTTGACCAGCCTTTTAAGCTTGAATGGCATTGTTAACCATTGCATTTTAATATTGTTTACTTTCTTTATATTGATTAAATTAATCACCGTAATTAGTAAGTACTACATAATTCATACATAATTTTATAACCTGGCCTATATTTTATGTTTCACCAACTTAAGTCGGGACATTCTATACAATTTATTTAAGAATCATCTGTAACAGTAATTCCTTATTCCAACACAATTCAATGATAGGGAACCAATGACTTTGTTTAAATCTATCCAACGACGTAAATATCATTTCATAAAACAATTCACGACTTTTTGTATTTATAGGCATAAAACACCCTAAAAAATAGGCCTTGTACGTGATTTCACTGATTTCCATACGAGAATAAGTGAAATATTTTGAAGCGTTATTGTGTGAAAGGTTGACCCCTTCCTTATTCTATTACATATGCACATCGCCGTCCATCACGTCTTACTTGCAAATATAGATTGTAAATGAATAGCCAAGTAGTTCACTATAAAGACATGAAGGTTGGCTTGCAAAAGCTATTTGGATCTGGAAACAAAAAATGTAAAATACTCGTATAACTATGAAAGCATGTATATTTCAGTCAGAAATATGTTTCCGTATTGCATTTTAATTGTATATGAACAAACTAAACGGTTCATATTCGTGTAAAAAAGAAGAGAAACTACTTTTCATGGATATATATATATATATATATATATAGTTGACCAGCATGTAGTCTATCCATTGCCGAGTTCCGTGGTATATAGCATCACAATGTAGTTTCGTTTGAATATTGTCAAAACCTACACATGTGTCCAAAACTTTTCCTATCCTGGGCACATATGCTTCCCCACGGATTATATTCCCTAGTACGCTTTGGGAAAGGTCAATCAAGTATTATAAACTTTTCCAGGGACTCGTAAAAGATCATAAAATAAAAGATGCAAGATCCTTCAATCTCACTTGTAGATACATTGATGTTTTCTTTCCAGTATATTAACGCATCTTTTGCTAAATAGCTTTCATCAATATATCCATCAGACTTAGAGAATAAAGGAAACGATAGAAACCCCTAGATTCACATTTTTTGGACTTGGTGCAATGGTGTTAATGTGATGAACTTATTCAATGTCAGCCAAAGATCTAGACGTACTTTCATGGTTATAAACATTTCCGTTGGTGTATCATCTTCTAATGACATAAAAGGGGACAATTTCATTTCAAATTTCCCTAACATGGACAGTTTTATTCCAACTGCTCCTGCTTCGTTATGCAAGAGCTAGCACATATGTAAAATTATACAGACTTTCTCATAAAACAAAGTTATCTCCGTGATCGATTTATTAATCTAGGCTTCAAAATTCCACCTCATGCGGTCATTAAAATGTTGTCTAAAAATTATCAGTCCCATGTGGAAAAAAATTAAAGTTTCGGTCCGAACTCTGATTCAAGATTCACTGGGATGAACATTACTTTTTGACTGTCTATTGCCTTTTAATATCTATTATTGCTACCAGACACTACAGCAAAGGAATGTGAGGTTTGATACGCCATAAAACCGGATTAAGCCACCATTTCTTTTGAAATGCCTGTACCAAGTCGGGATCATTGCGGTCGACAAGTTTTCCGGTACCCACTTTTTTCTATGTAAAGGGGGGAAATATATAGACCTGGGTTTGTTGTAATGAGTAGGTAGTAAATCTGAATGGGGTAATAGAATAAATATTGAGAATAAAAAGGCTTTTATGTGACGGAGTAGTTTCAGACCCACAAAACACTATCACAATATAAAATAAAAATACAAATATTATACAATAAGGGCTTATTAATCAGGTCAATGTGGAAATTTATTGACATAAGACAGGTATACCTTTCTCATATCAATAAATTTCTTCATTAATCGAACTTAATAGGTTATAATAGTTTTATTATTTTCCAAATTCTAGGCTTATTAAATAGGCCTAATATCTTAATTTCATATGTTTGTTAATTTGGTTTCTTTCTTTTCTGTGTGTGTATTTTTGTTTTGTTTTGTTTTTTTTTGTTTTTTTTTTGTTTTGTTTTGTTTTTTTTCGCATTCGTATTTTCTATTAGAGTCATGCAACTAAAAATACGGCCGTTTTTGTATATTAGAAATAGACAAACTAATCATTTTTAAGAAATGTTTCATTTTAATAAAAAAAAATCTAATAATATTTTTTAGTACGAGGTCAATACATAAGGTCAATTCGTCTTTATTCCCTTATTTAACGATTGTGTAAAAACTTATCTATTTTTGGTTCAGGTCAATACGTAAACTATATCAAACTGCAGAGACAGTAAAACTATATGGAAATACATGAAATGCTTAAATCCAAAACTTCAACAGAGCTCAGTGAAAGCTTTAAATTACAAAAATGAAGTTATTACAAATGACAATGAAATTGCAAGTGCATTTAATGAACACTTCGCAAATATTTCTGAAGGGTTGGTTGATTTAGATAATGTACATACAGATTACTAAGAGTATACCAAACTTATATCGTTTGTTAAAGATAAAGGTATATATAAAATTCTTAAATTTAGTGTGCCTGAATTGAGCATACTTGACGTAAAAGTATACTTAAAAAACCTCAACAAATCTAAAGCAACAGGTTTAGATGAAATAGGACCTAGGATTTTGAGTATGTGTAGCAATGTCTTAGCTCCTTCACTGACATATATATTTAATCTTAGTTTAAAAAGTGGTATTTTTCCATATATTTTCAAAAATACAAGAGTTAGTCCTGTCTTTAAAAGTGGCGACCAACAAAATGCTAATAATTATCGACCTGTTGCAGTATTGCCCTCTCTCTCCAAGATTATTGAACGTCATGTAAGTGAAACTTTGTACAAATACTTAAATGAAAATGATCTGTTTCATAGTTCACAGTCTGGGTTTAGACCAATGCATTCATGTGCTACTGCATTAACAAAACTAACGGATGAATGACTAACTAATATTGACAATGGTTACATTAATGGAGCATTATTTTTAGACTTAAAAAAGGCATTTGATTTAGTTAATCATGCTATTTTAATAGAAAAATTGGAAATATATAATATGTCACAAAATACTCTTGAAGGGTTTAAATCATATTTGACAGAAAGGTCAAAAAAAGTTAGAATTTGTAATTCTATATCTAATGAGATGTGCATTAAAACTGGTGTACCGCAGGGATCAATTTTGGGTCCTTTGTTATTTATATTATATGTCAATGATTTGCCTTTGAATATAGAAAATTCTTCTTTGGATTTATATGCAGATGATTCTACTTTACATGCAAAAAGTAATGATGTTGATGATTTAAATAAAAAGCTACAGAAAGATATTGATGTGATAGAAAAATGGTGCTCAGAAAATAGTATGAAGATCAATCCTGTGAAATGTAAAGCAATGATTATTGGATCAAGACAAAAAATGAGTAACGCCAACTTTTATTTAAATACTTTTATATCAAATGAAAGAATTGAGCAAGTGACATCTGAAAAATTATTGGGTCTGTTTATTGATAGTCATTTAACATGGACAGATCAAATTAATAAAGTATCTAGGACAGTATCAAATAGAATTAATTTGCTGCAAAAAATTCGTAAATTTTTGCCGATGCATGTACGAATTATATATTTCAACTCTTATATATTACCTCATTTTGAGTATTGTTGTACAGTATGGGGAAATTGTAATACAAATGGGATTGAAAAGCTCAATAGACTTCTTAAAAAATCAGCAAGAGTTATATTAGAAGCTGATTTAATGACTCCTTCTTCTCTACTCTTTAATTCTTTATAGTGGTTAGATATTGACAAGAGAATTTGTTATCAAAAGGCTATTCTTGTATATAAGTCATTAAATAATATGGTGCCGTCGTATTTGCAAGATTTTCATTTTGTTGATAACACTTCTTATAGTTTACGTTCCAAAAGTAACAGCATGTTAACTTTACCGAAACCAAATACAAATTTTTTGAAAAAAAAACTTTTTTATATTCTGGCTCACAAATTTGGAACAGCTTACCATATGATTTGAAAGTTTGCAAATCAATTAAACAGTTTAAAGAAAAATGTTATACCTACTTTTTAAATGGTAATAAATTGCAAAATACTAGAATAAGTATATCTGAATCTTAATCAAATGCAATTGAATTGTTTTATACACCTTATATGACAAACTGTTTGTATATATTATATGTGATTTTATGATTTATGCTTGTATTTGAGGACCCCCAGGAAGATTAGTTTCGGCTAATGGGGTTATCCTCTTGAAATAAAGATTATTTATTTATTTATTTATTTATTTATTTATTTTAAAGTCATATCTAAAATTTATTGACCACTCCAAGAAATATGGAAGATTATGTGGCCATAGCTGAACAAATCACAGGAGTCTAAAAATACTGCAAAGGTCAACCAAGTGGCAAAACTATCACTGAATCGAAGTCAAGACTTACAACCCACGCCTACATTCTATTGCGGCGGTCAAGGAAGTGGCAAAACTTAAATTGTAATGAAGTCAAGATTATTGCTGCGGTCAAGGAAGTGACAAAACTTTCAGTTTACCGAAGTTAAAATTTACACCCAAAGCTCTCTACCTTTCATTGACTTGCCGTCGTACAAAGACAACATTGTATAAATTTGTCAGGTTTTCACGTGATATATCTACAATGAAGACATTTGACATCGATGATTCTTACCTATTGTGTAAGCTTGTGGTGTTAATCTTGACTTTATTACACTAAAAGTTTTGCCACTTCCTTGACCACAGCAATAACACCCCAAGCTTATACAATGTGTTAGATTCATCGCTGTGAAATGTCTACATTGTAGATATATCAGACGTGAAAACCTGACAAATCTATACAATGTTGTCTTTCCACGACGGCGAGTCAATGAAAGGTAGAGAGCTTGGGGTGTAAATCTTAATTTATATAAACTGAAAGTTTTGCCACTTCCTTGACCGCAGCAATATTACCTTAAAAGACTACACAGTGTATACATATCAAACGAAAAATGTTACAGTTGTATACAGTGTGTCGACCGCAGATCCGTTTTAGAATGTAACTTGGACTTCTGTTCAGTAAAACTTTTGCCACTTGGTTGACCCTAGCAATATAAGTAAATAATAAATTCAAATATAAACCGAGACAAATGATTTTAACACTATTATACAATTATAGCCTATTAATGAGGTCAATGCAGAAATTTATTGACATGAGAAAGGTATATTGACCGAGGAGGTAGTCCGAGTGTCAATATACCTTTCTCATGTCAATAAATTTATCCATTGACCTCATTAATAGGCTATAATAGTTTTATTATTTTTCAGATTTGTTGTTGGTTTTTATTTGCATCTGTATTTACTTTTCTAGTAATGGAACAAAAATGTGTATTTTGTATATTAGAAATATACAAATTAATTATATTTAAGAAATTTTCAGTTTGATTAAAAAACTGTAAAGATCTATTTTTAGTGCGAGGTCAATAAGTAAAGTCAATAAGTAAAGTCAATTCGTGTTTTATCCCTTATTATGTAATTACTTATCCATTTTAGCAGAGGTCAATACGTAAAGTCAATTCTTCAATTTATTGACAACTCTAAGAAATATACAAAATCATGTGACCACAATTTAACAAATCACATGAGTTTAAAAATATAATAAAAAAATTGTATAATACCTGTAAGTATTTTTCAAACATGAGATATTTAATTAATCAATAAATTAATTGATTTTGAATTAATCAAAGCTACAGTCGAGGTAGTATTACATGTTAACTCTTGGGAAAAGATTTTAGTTATACCTGCATAACTTCGTATATATGTGCTTATAATTTTATGTTATTTATATATTAGATACTGTACTTGGTCGATAATACAAATGCACCATGTTAAGTGTGGTATTCTTGTGTCAAATTTGACTATCTCCGAAGCGAATTCATGGAAGTTGATCGGTGAGACTCGTGGAATCATGGATGAAATAAAAGGGACAACAGGAAACACCTACAATGGCTGAAAGTTATAATTACATGCCACAATCTGCTAGGGAACTACACAGGAAAAACACAAATTAGACAAAAGACAAACGAAAACAACGATAGGAACTCGGGACAGCCGGACTTGGTACCGGCACTAGCAAAAACCAGCGGTAGGGTTAAACCGGTTTATGGGTACCCAAACCTCCCCTTTATCTGTCCACTTTTCCCTAGTAAACATACGAATAAAACCCTACTACAATCTTGAAAGGATAGAATATGACAATACGTAATTTTGAAAGATGGGTCAAGGGGTGCTCGCCGCTAAACTGCCGGCAGTGGCGGATCCAGACTTTCTGCTAAGGGGGGGCCCGACCAATATTTTTTTCAAAAGGGGGGGCCCGGAACCCAATTTTTTTAAAAACCCCTAGGAATTTTAAATATTTTCCNCCAGCGGTAGGGTTAAACCGGTTTATGGGTACCCAAACCTCCCCTTTATCTGTCCACTTTTCCCTAGTAAACATACGAATAAAACCCTACTGCAATCTTGAAAGGATAGAATATGACAATACGTAATTTTGAAAGATGGGTCAAGGGGTGCTCGCCGCTAAACTGCCGGCTAGCTAAAGGAACCTAGTCTGCTGGTAAAACACTGCCGCACTACGGAAGAAAAATCAGACTCAAAACTTCCCGCAGGATTTGGTCAAGAATCATCATATATTTCAGTAGACATCGNCAATTACAGGACGGTTTAAGTACTAAATTTAAACAGTAATATCCGAAATGAATTGATAGTATTTACAGTAGTTTCCGAACTGAATTTGCAATAACTTCGGCATTAAAATTACAGTAACTTTGGTACTAAATTTACAGAAATTTCGATATTTATTAATACATTCATTTGTTTTCATTTCTCTTGTTTATATTTGCGTTTTTTTATTCACTCAAACCTTTTTTAATCTTATAAATGAGAAGG
>MJUU01034525.1:0-13326 GCA_002080025.1 Modiolus philippinarum
AATATACCTGATTATAAAAAGTTTAATCTTAAGCAAATGTGAGAATTTCGGAAACCAATCATCCTAAAAAAAAGTGTGGTTTTTTATCTTCTCCTTTTTTTTTGACCCAATGAAACAAAACGTCCTAGTTCTTGCCTGGATTTAATTTCATAATAAGCAACTATTTTATGTGAGCTAAAACCTCGGGAAGGGGGTCACTTCCAATATGTGATGAGATAGGGATGACCCGTTAGAATAGGTACATTTTTCTTGATTCGTATTATATGATGAGATTATTAAATTGTGATGAAAATGTATGATAATGATAGGAAATTTTAGGAGATTATATGATAAGGTAAACACGTTGCATATGCCAATTAGCATTTGACATATCTACATTAATGAGACATCAAAACATGTCATTTCACTAATAAAGAATTGTCTGTTTTCATCTCATATATGAAAAGATATACTTGTCTGGATAATATAAGATTAGATAAAATTTTTTGGTAAAAATATGCGATAAGATATATATTCTTAGGATCTTAATATATGATAAAGGGGGGGGGGGTCCTGGTGTGCCAGTGGCTCACCCCTACCAGAACTTATATGGACTAACCCCCCCTCTCCCCAGGATAAAACAAAAAGTGATAAAACTGCATTTTTCAAAATATGTTTTGAGCTTATTTAAACATATTTCTTTTACAGGTTTTTATAAGAGCTAACAAACACACACACACACACACACACACACAAACACACACACAATAAAAACAAAAACATTTATCCCAGTCCTTATTCCAGCTTTCGCTACATAGACGATGTACTTTCTCTTAATAAATCAAAATGCAAGGAATATTTACACAAGATCTATCCCAAAGAGCTTGAATTTAAAGAAACTACTGACACACCTATTGTAACTTCGAACTAGATCTTTTGATATACATTGATGGATATGGACGTTTGAAAAGAACAACAATAAAAGCGTTGTTCCATTGCTTATAATAAGCATGTTTTTGTAGAGACTTTGTCTCATTTGCATTTACTCCATATCCCTTCTTTGTTAATTTATGACAAACGTGATTTTTACTTCGCAACTGTGACTTTTCCCTTTCCGTGCAGCAATATACCTACCTCTCCAGCCTATTGAAAGTACATTTTACAGTTGGTTCGTTATTGTCGATCATGTACATGTAGTTTCTACAGTGATTTTTTTTAAAAAGAGCAAAAACGCTGTCACAAAAGCTGCTAAGTCAGGGATTTGTTGAGCCTTTGCTACTTCATCTCTCCAGAAATTCTATGGCCGTCACCATGACACCAATGACAGATATTACGTGTCTGTGTCCCAAGTGATATGGACATTTTCAGCTAGATTTCACGTCTACACGGTTTTGACTAAACCCTGGAATGACTCACTGATAGTGTGACAGGTGCCGCTAGCGGAGCAGGACATGCTTACCCTTCCGGAGCACCTGATTTCACTCCCAATTTTCATGGGAGTTCATACTTTGAGTGTCTTATCATTTCTTAATGTCGTCTTTTTATTTCCATGCATTGTGGCTGTGTCACGTCCTTGTTTCGACTTTGTTTTACTTTGTTGCTGTGTTTGCCATGTCTTTTGACTTTAATGTTTGTGATCATCACTTCCCATATTCCTTCGGTCTTGTCGTTGTTTTTCAGCTTATTTTCCCTAGGAAGAAGCCTAATGCAGTTAAACTGTACTCTGCTCGCGGGATTGGAAAGTATTTCAATTCCAAAATTCGAGCATGTAAATTGCGACCATTTTTTTTCTTTTTCTCCTACGAAGATTAAGGAAATACTGTTTGCTATCGATGAATTTCTCAGTCTGTTAGTAGTTTGGTTGGAAGTTTCACTACAAAATACGATAATCTCAACCCACCCATCATTCAAATATTAAAATAAGAGAGAATCGAACCGTCAATCTAACACGAATAATGCACAGACAATGACAATATCGGAAAACAGAGATATAACATGGGTTCGACATGGAAACGAAAAACTAACAAACACACATACAATAATGAACAACACGGACCCAATAAAAACAATGGGTAAGATCAAGCGCATCGGTATAGAAAGCATCTCCTGCTTCTTATAAGACACCCGCAATGTTAAATATGTCCAATCAGGTGGGAAAAACAACAAAGTGGACGACCTGTTGTCATCTTGGAAACAAATATCCCATTAGATGACCATAAAATGGTGATGTCGACAGTAAAACTTCTGAAGTGATGAATGCAAGGTATGGGTAATATACCTTTGTACTATTACAAAAACAGGAAAACAGCAAACACCTACAATGGCCAGGAACTACAATCACATGCCACAATCCACAAGCAAACTGCACCAGAAAAACAATAATTAAAACAAGAGACAAACATAAATAACGATAGGAACTCGAGATAGCCGGACTTGGTACCGGCACCAGCAAAAGCCAGTGGTAGGGTTAAACCGGTTTATGGGTATCCAAACCTCCCCTTTTCTCTATTCCGTTTCCCTATAGTATCATAAACATGCGAATAAAACCCAATTCAGGTAGACTACTAACTCAATGACCACTATCTTGGAACAGAAAAAGCATAAGACAATAGGCTTTGTAGCCTATTTGTAAGCAAACGGGATGCATTTAGAAGTCACTGTATCGAGCACAGAACCCAGGTGTGAAACCGCCAATTCATTTCTTTAACATTTCAACTAAAATTGGGAATTTTCAAACCTCCCTGAACAATTTATCTTAAGTTTAACTTTCCTAACAATATACCTGTCGTAAAAGGCACATCCCTGCTCTTCATTATATCAAATTTTCATCATACCTTTGAAGCCTTCCAAGAGATCTCCGGTGTGTCGGGGAAAGCCACCTATAAATACGTACCACGACTCCACAACATTGCGCAAAAATAGTCATTTGGAATTCCTCTCCTTTAAGTGATCTAAAATTACACCTGCTCAATTGACCTTGGTATTGAAATAAACCTAATATATCAATGTTTAAATGAGTGTATCATTCATCAAATTCCCTCGAATAATTTTAAAGGTGCAAGAATACAAAGTATATCTTTAGATTCAAAAGATCTATTTTCTCATACGTTCAAAAAATAAAATATTTTTCTGAAGTTTCCCTCCTTTACATCACTATTCAAAAAGTCGCAGTTTCCGTGTTTTCGGTGCTTTGATTTGCACTCATAGATGTTAAACATGGTCACAAGCCCAAAAATACTTTTATGCTACATGTATGAATCTCATCCCATGTTTAATACTAAGCCCTTAGAGTATTTTTAATCAAATGAAGCTGCAAATGTTCAAAGATGCCTTTAAAAATTATGAAATTATGCTACAAAATGTCACCCNCCCCCCCCCCCCCCCCCCCCCGTTATAAGAAGGTGCTTCTGAGGTATATTTTTGCACTTGAAATGGTCTTTGCTTTGGTTGTGGTAATACAAATACCATTCTAAATGCAGAAATTGATGCAAAAAAGTCAAAAAGACAGGGAAAAACCAGTTTTGTTTATTTTTGAGCTTCTGAAGAATATTAGGTTTGTGAGTTAGCCGAAAAGCCCGATATAAATAGGTACAATGATAGTACTAAAACTACTGAAAATTCACCAAGATGTATTTATTTCCCTGCAGGTGATTAAATATATAATAAATAAAAATAATAACATAATAAAATAAATGCAAATTTATGAAAAGTGTGGCAAAGTCAAAAATGTTTTCCCAAAATCAGATGATAAAATTTTGACTTGGCTCTTGTTTTGTCACTGTGGACCCTTAAATGACAATTTTACACTGTTTAGTGGAGGCACAGCATGATATTTTTTATTTCTGAGGTTCATGTTCACATAAAACTGCATATATATATATATATAGCACCATTCCTGCTTAAAAATATTGTATAAAAAAATTGGACAGATTTTTATATGAGGCACCTCAGTCAGGGTTGTCGCAGTTCGATACACCGATCGACATGTAATTTGTACAAAAACTGAACATATATTCAAAACAGTGACAAATTCTTTGGTAACATCAGCCTGCATTTGATGTTTCCAAACTATTTTACACAGTTAACCCTTCTAATTTTGCACAAAATCATTAAAATGGCCTTAAAGTGGCATTTCAGTGTCAAAATACTGAAATATTACATAACAGTTGTTTTTGGCCAAAATCGTGGCACCAGGTGGCTAAAACTTCAATCTTTACCTCAAACTCATCATGCATACATGTTTTGCATCAGTTTAGGCTATTAACAACTCTTTAAGACATGTTTCAAAATTTCGCAAATTTGTCTTAACATCCCCCAGTGTAATTGCTGCACTAAATCATGTTTTTTAGTTAATTTCCAAACAGTATACAGAAAATAACATACTTTTCTGAACTTTTAATCCTTACAACACTATTAAAAAGTCACTGATTTAGTGTTTTCAGTGCTTTGATTAAGCACAATCACTCATAGATGTTAAACATGGTCACAAACTTTCCAACTCTGCTTGGTTGAATTGGTGGTTTGATACCTTGACAAAGGATGTGGAGTAATTGCATATTAGATGAGTCTCTACAAATACATTGCAAAACCAAACAATGAAACAACGCTTTGATTTTTGTTCTTCATCTTGAAATCACGATGATGCCTTCAACAATGTTCTGTGCTCATTCGTCATAATAAGTAGCACCGGTCTAATTTGAATTCATTGCTGAACGTCAATCAACGCTACATCATTCATATTTTATGAGGATAGGAATGGGTGTATCTATATGACGGTTAACGGTAAAAAAAAGGCCAAATGACGTTAATGGTAATATTTATACCTTCGCGATAAATTTGCAATATATTTCTAAAATATATTTTTTGACGGATGCTGATATGTTTTTACTCCATATGACGACAACGGTATGAAATTCAAGTAATTTCATGGACCACGCTTACATACTTATGACGATTAACTGTAAAATTTTGATTCATCTTATTTTAACCGGTGTCTTCCACCTTTTCCCACTTTTTAAAATTCACTATTCCTTCTATTCCCACATAGCAATTCCTTTGATGTTTAATTTGTTTTTATAGTAATTAATGGTTATTAAATGTCACCTGTAATTAACCTTTGTGTACCTGTATCTTGATCTATTTTCCATTTTTTTTCTTGGAAATGCAAAAAAAAAATAATAATAAATAAATGAAGAAAGAAATAAGGAAAAACGTAAATAAAAGTCAAGAAAATGAGTTACTATCGAGAAAATATTTCGCTAATTAATGATAAACTTGTACAAAAAATGAGAGGATAATGAGAATTCTTCTTATATTACTATTACAATATACTATATTGTATATGATTTTGAATAAAAAGAAAGTTTGAATGGTAACTTTTAATTTTATATGTTATTTATATATATATTATACACGAATGTTAACTCACTTTTATCTTAGCATTTTTCCATTATCAAAGAGTTGTGGCTAATTTCCCGCTGAAAAGTTTTCCTTCAACATACTAATTATGTGAATGCATAAAATTTCCCCCGAAACTTATATATCAAGTCATCTATTATATACACTGTCGTAACAAAATCAAAATATTCAGCGACTGAACTTGTCGCTTTGATGCAGTTTTGATGGATTTTGTTAAAATGAGGTATATACCTATCTAGCCAAATTAAGCTAAATGCCAAGGTCAAGTACATGTATTTATAAACTCACATGGCAAAATGTAGAAAAAAAGGAAATATACAGCCATGTTCAACTGCTAATATCTGGAAAAAATACAAGTGTAGTATATATTAATTTTATTCCACTGAAATACGGGTTCCAGAGACAAGATAAAATGATTTTCTACAACGTATTAGCATATTTTGAAAATGGCCTAGCCTAGGAACTGAATTCACGGTTAAATGGCAGAACTTCTATAAGTGATAAAATTCTATTAACTTGTAATTAAAACGGGCATATACAGACGGAAAAGGCAAACAGATGAAATATTGTTATGACTCAAAACCATCAAGCTGGTTTTGGAGGAAAATACAAAACAGTCTACAAAATTAATTATTTACTTATATGCTCAAAAATATGTCAACAGCATAATATGTAGTTTCAAAGCTAGATCCATGCTTCAAATGGAGTAACGGCCTTACTATGAGTATATAAAATGCAATGATTTATTGTCTTATAAGTACTGATGTCTTCCAAATGGACATATTTAATTGACAGTAACTATGTGTTTTCGTATATCTTTGCTTGACTTAAGACTATTTTTTTAAATGTTTATAAATGTTATCTTTTCTTTGCATAAAAATCCAGTGAAATAAAAAATCTACATGCACAAATAATTCATTTTCATGTTCCCATCCAACATTTAATTAAAGCTTAATTAAAGATTGTTTGTACAGTGTAATCCTTTGTTTGGTAAGTTTTCCACCTATTCCCACATGATTTTTCACTTTTTCTTACCTGATATTTAAAAAGTGGGAATAGGAGGAATGAACCATTTTAACCTTATCCAGGTCTCACTATACTTTGCTAATATAAACCATTTTAATTGCTGTAAAAACACCAAGCTCACCTATTGTTTGGCATAAGTGGGAGAAACGTGAAATAGAAAATTAAAAGGTTGGAGAACGTGAACAAACCCTTTCAATCGAATAGAAGACACACTTTTAAATCGAAAAGAGGTCACTTAGCAAACAATTCAATTTGTTCATGCATTGTCATCATTAAAGGAGTAAATATTGTTTATTATTGTCAGTAAAAATGTTCCCAGTTTTGTTGAAATATCATGTTATGCAATATATATTCCCAATAGAGCTACTGTAGAAAATTTGTTATTCCACAATTAAAAAATTAAATCATATTTGTTGAAATTTGAAAATCTATCTTTTTAAGTAATTTAATTTCTTTTTAGAACAAATATATTTCTGAAGTGGGCGTAGATTTAAAATTGGAAGTAGGGAGATTACAGCAAATATGATATTTAATCATACAACATTATATTATTGAATGAAATGCTGAAATAATATACAATTGATTTGAAAATTTATTTAAGTTAAAATGGGGTAATCATTTTTCAGAATTACAGATTCCGTTTCCGTAAATACGTGGCGCAAATAAAAAGTTGACGTTATTTACTTTATGTTATTCAATATCTTATTACATTCTTATGTTATCGGGACCAACAGACAATACAATTTTTAATCGGGCATACAGGTGTGAATGGTCGACATTTTCTACGCTCATAAAGATTTGACCGTTTTCGACAAATAACTTCATTATTATTGTGTATTTGGATAATATAAAGTGATGGTTGTGTTCCTGGAAGTATTCTGATTTTGAGGAATGTGAGTTTTCCAGCTTTTTATGTTTTATTAACTTTTTGAAATTTAAACAAAAGATACGCATAGTCACAACACAAAATCTACTCACACACAGTGGTATATTTAACACCCGAGGGTTGTTAATTAACAGATTGGACCTTGGACTTAACGGATAATTTAAGAACTATATAGATCAATATGGCCAAAAATAAGGATAATAATGGTACAAATGTTAACACAAATAAGGGTAGACGTAAAAATTCAAAGCAAAGTAAAACAGTTGACAGTTCTATTGATATTATAGAAAGTGTTAGTATCAGCGATGCTATAAGTGCTGCCCATGATGTTATATATGCAGATGAATCGTTTTTTTTTTAAATTTGTTTGATAGTTCTGAAATACATCAACTAACAATCTCAAACAGTCTAAAAGAAAGCACGCTTCAGGTAGTGATATCGAAACAGAAACAGAACAAGACAAACCACAACATAAACGTTCAAAACGCCCAGATAGAAGCAGTAAACAACCTGAGAGTAGTTCCGTACAATCAACTTCTGTAAAAACTTCCGAAGTTGTAACAACTGTGGCTGATGTTCATGTTGATACAAGTTTGTCTCCTGATGTATTAATGGTCACACAGTTGATCACTAGATTGTCGGCTGATATGCGTACTATGTTTGATCAGGTGAACAATAGAATAGATAGTTTAGAAACGAACTTAGAACGCAAAATTTCTGAACAGGTTAATAAAATTATAGATAAGAGAATTAACACGGAGGTGAAAAAGCTTCGAAACGAAGTAAGTTCTGCTGTTGATACAGTACGTAAAGATCTTGGTCGGGATATCAAAGATGTCGAAGATAAATTAGATGCAGTTTCAAAAAATATTGTTGATAAGCCAGGTTGTGACATTTCCTATAATTTTGTCGTAAGAAATTTACCAGAGAGTGTAAATGAAAATTTGAATTTAGAAATATCAGCACTTTTGAGGGAAGGTCTTAAGTTAAACAAAGTTTCATTAACAAATGTTGAAAGAAAAAGTAGTAAGTGGTGTTGTTATTGTCACATGTAAATCCAAGGAAGATGTTAATTCTGTAATGTCAGCAGAGCATAATTTGAAATCTAGTCGTCAGTATGGTAATGTGTTCATACATAGAGATCAAACTATACAGCAGCGAATTAAGAGGAAAAATTTTCAAACAATTATCGATGTGCTGGAATCGGTTGATCCAAACATAGATATGAAAGGAGCTGAAATTATTGCCAAACGTTATGTTAATTATCAGGACAATCGCAGTCGCAATCGTAGTCCAGTGAAAAAGTCCGAACATCGTCGTGATAGGCACAGTTCATCAGACAATAAGCATAGTCGAGACAATAGCACCTTCACCCGAACCCAAACCCAACGTCAATATCGACAACACAGGTGATATGAAACATACAATAATAAAGAAAACAACCGTAATTCCCGCCGTGATGGCTATTAGTTAAAAGCAGGTTTTTGGAATGTAAATAACTGTAACAAGGACACCAGTAGTGATAATAATAAGTTAAGAGCTAGTTGTATTATAAATTTAAATTTTGATATAATTGGTATTGCTGAAACACATTTAAGGGATAGTGATGTTTTGTATATTGATGGTTATAAATGGATTGGTCAAAATAGGGAAAATCTACATAAAAATGCCAAAGTAGGATCGGGTGGAGTTGGACTTCTTGTGAAAAAATGTTTATATAATGATTTTGATATTGATGTTTTAGATAAGTCATTTGAAGGTATATTGTGGGTTTATTTTAAACATAGGCGTTCAAATTTTGAATTTAACGTATGTGTATGTTATCTTCCTCCTGAAAATTCGACTCGTCAAATTGACAAAGATTTATTTTTTGATACCTTAATCACAAATGTTTATGAATTTCAAAATTCAGGTCCATTTTATATTTGTGGAGATTTTAACAGTAGATGTGGAGATGAAAATGATTATATTACGGGTGTAGATGATATATGCCCTAGGGATGTAGTTGATTTTAAATGTAATTCATTTTGTAATGCATTTATTGAATTCTTAATTAGTATCAATTGCTTTATACTGAATGGTAGAAATTTTGTGAATAATGATTTTACTTGTATATCAACAAAGGGTTGTTCAGTTGTTGATTACTGTATAGTACCATACGATTTTTTGAATATTTTTGATAGTTTTAGTGTTTGCAGAGCGAATGACTTAGTGTCAGCTACTGGATTTGATATTACCGGTATAGATCTAAGACTGGTGACAGACCATTCATTACTAGCGTGGAACATTGATATTAGCTGCCTTCAAATAACGTTAAAAATAATTTACAACCCCTGGTTGATAAATTTGACTTAAAAAGCATTCCTGAGAATTTTATGAATTCAAATATGACTTACGTTAAAATAAGCGAGCTCATTAATAAATTAGAGAGTGATCAATGTCTGCAAAGCAGTGTAGACGATATATATACTGAATTTTGTAATTTGGTTGAGAATGAAATGTTTGATAAGTTATCACACAGAAAGGTGTGTATTGGTAGTAATATTTCAAATAAAAAATGTAGAAGCAAAAAAACCATGGTGGAATGATAATCTCACCGAGTTATGGAATAGTATGTGTGAGGCTGAAAAGCTGTGGAATAAAGGTAATAATGCAAATTGTAAGACCCTTAAGGCAGTGTATATCCAAAAACGAAAGGCATTTGACAAGGAAGTCCAGAAAGCTAAAAGAAAGTACTGGTATAGTATGCAGGAAGAGTTATTGCATGAATCTAATAAAAACCAGAATTTTTTCTGGAAAAAAATTGGTAAGTTAGGTATTGCAAGTGATCGTAAGTTCGAAATCCCTATGGAGATAGTTGATTCTGATGGTAGAGTTTCCTCAGATATATCTAAAGTTTTAGATAAATGGAAGTCTGAATTTTCTACGTTGCTTAATCAGCAAACGGGTGTCACTGCTGATAGTGATATAAATGTATTGTGTTCGGCTGGAAAAGAGACTTTTAATGATTATATTTTGACTGAACCAATTTCATACAATGAAACTCTATTTGCCGTTCAGAAAGCCAAAAAAGGTAAATCTGCAGGGTTTGATAATTTGCCTTCAGAGTCATTTTTGAATCAGTGTTCAGTAATGTTTTTACATCAGTTGTTTAATTATTGTTTTACATTTGGTAAAACTCCTGTTGTATGGAATAAGATTATAATTAATCCGATACCAAAGTCAAGCATGGATGACGTTAGAGATCCCCTGTGTTATAGAGGTATTGCCCTAGCGTCTGTGTCATATAAACTGTATTGTAATATTCTAAATGATAGATTAACACAATGGGTAGATGACAATAATTTACTGGCAGATGAACAAAATGGTTTTCGCAAAGAACGTAGCACTATAGACCAGTTGTCTTCTTTAACTGATATCATTGAAGTGAGGAAAAGGTTGCGCAAGTCTACATTTTGTACTTTTATAGATTTAAAAAAGGCGTATGATACCATTAACAGGGAGCATCTTTGGACTAAACTGAATGATATAGGTATGAAAGGTAAATTTTGTACGGCTATCAGGTCTTTATATAATAATGTGCTTTGTTCGGTGAGAGTGAACGGCCATTTAACTGATTGGTTTGATGTGAATAGTGGTCTTAAACAAGGATGTCCTTTATCACCCATGTTGTTTAATTTATATATTAACGATTTAGTAACATTTTTGAAATCTTATGACTGTGGAATTGACTTAGATAATGAAAAGGTTTGCATTTTATTATATGCTGACGACGTTGTACTTTTAGCTAATAATGAAAATGAAATGCAGATTCTCTTAAATGCACTTTCATTGTGGTGTACTGAAAATTTTATGTGTATAAATGCCTCAAAAAGTAAAGTTGTGCATTTCAGACCACAGTCTTTACCTAGATCAACATTTTTATTTAAGTGTGGAGTAGACTGTATACAGTACTGTTCTGACTACAAATATTTAGGTCTTGTTTTAAACGAGTTTTTAGACTATAATGTTACGGCGAAATCTGTAGCATTATCGGCTAATAGAGCGTTAGGTTTAGTTATTGCTAAATGTAAAATTTTAGGTGGTGTATCACACGGCGTTTTTACAAAACTACATGATAGTATGGTTAGCTCTATCATTGAGTACGGCGCAAGTATTTGGGGAAATCGGAACTATTCCTGTATTAATGCCATACAGAATAGAGCATGTCGGTTTTTCCTTGGGGTTGGAAAAATAGAGCATGTCGGTTTGTCCTTGGGGTTGGAAAATACACACCTAATAGTGCTGTTTTGGGTGATGTAGGTTGGCAGCCTGTTTTTCTTAAACAGTGGAAAGCGGTAATTAATTTGTGGTGTAGACTGAATAATATGAGTTCAGAGCGACTTAACAGGAAAGTTTTTGTCTGGGCTGACAGTATTAGTAAAAGAAATAAATGTGTAAAAAATTGGAATTTCAATGTGAGGGAAAAATTTTGCGAGTTAAATGTTGGTCATTTTGGAAATATTGTAGATTTTGTGGATACGCGATTTCTTTCTAATACAGTTTTATCTAAAATGTTTTCTGCATATGAATCTGATTGGAGTGATAGTTTAAATTCCGACATTTCCAAATCTGGAAGGGGAGGTAATAAATTACGCACATATAGAATGTTTAAAAATACATTTAAGACAGAGAATTATTGTAAAATTCCACTTCCATTTTCACACAGAAGCGCGTTCGCAAAATTTCGGTGTGGGGTAGCCCCCCTCAGAATAGAAACTGGGAGGTATGAAAACTTAAGAGTAGATGAGCGAGTGTGTGTAGGTTGTGTGAGTGAGGTTGAGGATGAAGCTCATGTTTTATTACATTGTCCCTTTTATGATACTTTTAGACATCACTTATTTAATACAGCTTGTACTTTTAATGAACATTTTTTATCTTTTAATGATAATCAAAAAGTGGTGTTTTTATTCTCAAATTTTAATATGATAAGGGGGTGCGCCAAAACCTGCTACTTGATTTTAAATGAAAGAAGAAATGTTTTATACTGTAAATAATTTTGATTTGCTCATGTATTTATGTAATTATATTGTTTTTATGTTTGTGTTTATTTGTTTTGCAATAGTCTCTTATAATTCTGTACAGAATGGCTCTCAATTTTATTGTTGTATTATTGTTTTATTTGTATCATTAATGTATTGTAATTGAGAGATGAGACTTAAATAAAAATTGACTTGAATACAAAAAAAGTTGATAAGACACTTCTGTAAGCAAAAAAACCACATTTGTAATCAAGGGATTACAAAAGTGCTTGGGATTACAAACGTGGCTATAACAATGCTCTTTAATAATACTATAAAAGGTCTTTCAATGATGGCATGATAACTATTAAATAATCACTACAGATCATATCATGTCATGTCTTGAATAGATAACAAGTTGACAAATTTATACCTATCCGATATTTACTTAGAGCAGTTGGTTTTATTATTTATCATTAATCTTTTGTTCTAAACTACCTTCAAACAACGGCAGTAGAATATCGAAGGAACAAAGGGGTGATATTCACAAAAATCGAAGTCCAAAGACAGGGCAAAAACGAGAACACAGAAAACAATGACGTTAGACACAAAAACAACTAGATGTTGTCGGAAACGACAGCTATCCCCGCACTCCCTGTTTGACACAGAAAACAGTTGTTATACACCCTTGGCATAATTTTTTTCATTATCTTTGAAATCTACCTATTGATAGTCATTATTGTTATTAAAAGAATTCTAGGATATATGGTTGCTAGGTAGAATTCCAAAAAATAAGTGGTCTTTGAGACTTTCAGGAAATTTACCGAAATTGGAATCAAATATCTTTGAAATCCAATTTATGAAAATGTTCGTCCTAACTTACACAAACATTTTAAGTATGGTTGCTAGGTAGAATTCCAAAAAATAAGTGGTCTTTGAGACTTTCAGGAAATTTACGAATATTGGAACCAAATATTTTTGAAATCCAATTCATGAAAATGTTCGTCCTAAACTACA
>MJUU01034532.1:0-21925 GCA_002080025.1 Modiolus philippinarum
ACCTACGGCTTTTTGCCATAGTTAACTACTCCTGCTTAGTGTCCGTAATCCCCAAATACGATAACGTAATCCTAAGTCTACGCTCCTTACGGGAACGTAGTGGACTGAGGGTTACGTTATCGTATCTGTGTAGTCCCCTGTTCCTTTGCCACAATAGATCACAATAGCTTGCTCTCGACCTTATACAAAATATTTGTGTTTCTTTCTCTGATATTCATATTTGATCATGGTAGAAAATACCTTTTCTAAGACCGATAAAAAGTCTATTTGCCCTTGTCAGCCATTTAGTCCAGAGATGACGTCATATAGTATCGCTTGATTTCGCAAGGGTGTGGGGGATATCGAGGAATAGGAGACATAACCACGACTTAAATTGTGTGTTTATTTCCTTTTGTCTCAAGTTTGACCATGATGACTATGACATTATAGATCATGAGAGTTTGCGAGTTGCAAAATGAATGCAGGGTTACAAGATAGCTTGCTTTCTAAACGAGTAAGATTATACTTTTCATGTTTGGTCAACCCTGCATGTTGACCCTTCAAGGATTTTCTTGGGCAAACAACTCTTGGTCATATTTTTTAGATAGTGCTATAGTAGTCAAAACATTTGATTAAAAACTTTGAAGTACTTTGATGGGAATCACCCAAGTAAAGGGTATTTTTGAAATAGTGTAAGTTTTGTCAACAAAACAAAATTCAAATGGTAAAATAGCTGGATATCAAGAAAATTGATATGGATTTAAAGCGTGAAACATTCTTTAAATACTTCTACATTAGTAGAGCGTAAGAACAAGATTAGTGAAGACATCTTTTTTTTTTAATTTGCTGTTGCATGTGTCACTACAGAAATTTACGGTCGTCACCATGACAACGTTTTTAACAATGTTAGTAAATCCAGGGTTAATTACTAAAGTGACTTACAATTCTGATGTTAGTAAATTTCCTGAAACTCTCAAAGACTAGTTTTTCTTTTTTTTGGGGGGGGGGGAATTCTACTCAGAACCAGATAGTAATATCGGCCAAATCATAATGACAGTGGAGTGAGCAGATGACAGTGGTGTGAACAGGCGACACACTAGGTACCGCCGAACCTTTTATACAAATTTTTGTTTTGTTCTGTTTTGCCTGTATTATGTTGTTTTTGTATTGTAGTGTTTTCCATGTGCCTCTGGATTTTGATTCTATATATTTCTCCTGTGTTTTTAGATTTTGATGCTAGTTTTTCTTTTTTTTTCATTGATTCTAGATTTGTCCTGTGTTTTTTTATTTTCCTGTGTTTTGGATTTTGATTCTAGATTTGTCCTGTGTTTTTGGACTTTAATTCTAGATTTGTCCTGTGTTTTTGGATTTTGATTCTAGATTTTACCATGTGTTTTTTATTTTGATTCTAGGTTTGTCCTGTGTTTTTAGACTTTAATTCTGGATTTGTCCAGTATTTTTGGATTTTGATTCTAGATTTTGTCATGTGTTTTTTATTTTGATTCTAGATTCTTCCTGTGTTTTTGGATTTTGACTCTAAAATATTTTCCTGTGTTCTTGAATTTTTACACCAGATTTTTCCTTTATCTAAATGCTTTTTTACTTCGGTATTCGTTTTTCTATGTATCTTGATAATCAGGACTTATCATTTTCTATCTAAATCATCTTTGCTAAAATATTTTGTTTCCTTTGTTCCAAATCCTGTCCATTCCTTGCAATCAACAAAGAAAGCTCTAAGGAGGCACGGACCATTAGATTTTCTGGGAAAGGAAGGGCTGGGATATTTTAGAAAAAAAAATTGGCCTCCAAGATTTGCTAAATAATCTCTTAACCTGGGTTGAAAAATTAATATGTCCCTCAATCTGTATATTAGAAAAAAATAAGCAGGAAAAAAACGGATCGGGTGAAAATTACAGCTCTACAAAAAAATAATAAATGGTCTGTGCCTATGTTGAAAGACAATTCGACCAAGAAAACCTTTCAGATCGTCAAGGACATTCGGTCTGGGTAAAAGAGCAGGTACAATTTTAAGCATACATCTCTCCCTTACTTTTTTTATTTTTCTAAGTGACAATAATCAGCCATATCAATAAGTCTGTATGTTGCTTAAATTCACCCTCGTTAATTATTTTACTACCCTGTTTACACTGATTCAGTAATGAGTATGGTTATACGAAAGGTACGGGTTAAATAAATACATGTGACAGCTTGGCTTGAATCAACACTGAGACAAGTTAGCTGTAAATGTAAGCGTATTTCTTTCCGGCGTGCAGAATATCCGGATAAATAAACAATCTTTATTATTTAGGTAGCGATAAATGATCGAGTTTTCTCAGTTAAATAAATCTCATATTGTCACCGGTGAAAATAAAGGAATTCTAGTCACCCGATGAAGTGACGTCACAATATTTCGTCAATGTCGCTGTCATGTATTGACATGTATGGTGCACTGACATCAAAAGAAATAATAATCCGCATCTTAAATTTCGGTTTTTGAGTAGAAAAATCTACATAATAAAAAGCATACCTAATCGATCGTCATGAATATCAATAAAAATGGCACTCGTGTCGATCAGCGCAGTGGATTAAACTCGTTGCGGAACAAAGTTCCGCAACTCGTTTAATCCGTCTGCGTTGTTCGGGATACGCGACATTTTTATTGATATTCACGGTAAATTAGTTATACTATAAATTGTATTTCTACCTTGGTGTTTATTTCGTCACGGTCAGTACTCCATTGTGATTGGTCAATTAGATGTTGTGGATATTCTACCCTAGTGCATTTTATCCAAAAGGAATGAATACATGTACACTGTCGGAATAAATCCCCTGTTACAGAACGACAGTGGACTGAGGTTAACGTTATCGTATCTAGTTTTGATGCAACTCCAAAATTACAGTAATTTAGCTAACAATCATGAAACAAAAACGGCAGTAGAATACCAAAGAAATAAAGGATGCTGTATCAAAAAATCAAATTCCTCAGACATGGCAAAAAAAAACACGAAAATACTGAATAACAAAGACAGACACAGGCACACTCCTTTAGTTAACAAGTGGATAGCTGATCGTTGGAAATGTTTTTATAGACTATAAAGGTATATATCAGTTTCTAAAATCACTATTAATCGTAGATCAACACTAAAAATGTGAATTTAAATCAGAACGGCATATGCGCCTTTTCTGGTAGTTTTCTATTTATGTTTCTATCTGCCTGTTCTTTTGATTGCGCCTCTGATCTTTCATACGGACGCCTAAGCGTGTCACGGCATAAAGTTACACCAAAACCGGGACGATCTGGTAAGTCAATAAATCCATTTGCAGGCAATGGTTCGTCCACAAAAAGATTTCCAAAGTATGGAACAATTTTATCGGCCTTTGGACTTAAATTGATATATTCTGCAAGAGGACAGTTTCGGAAAGCGTATTGTAAATGATACGAGTAAACACTTGATCCATGAGGTATAACCATTATGTCGTATGGAGACGCCATGGCACACACTCGGCGAGCCTCTGTTATACCTCCAAGCCATGTGATATCAGGCTGAATAATGTCAACACACCTAGAAGAAATTAGCTGCTGGAAACCGTATCGACTATATTCATGTTCCGCTGTTGTAAGAAGAACGCTGCTTCCGCGCATCGCTTCGCGCACATCATTGTACCCAGTGTAGTTGTCTGGAGGTAAAAACTCTTCAATCCATTTTAGTCCATATTTTTCTAATTCCTTTGCTAACTTCACTGTGTACGGAACAGTGAGAGCCATATAACAATCTAACATTAACGGAAAGTCTGTTCCAACCTTTTCTCTCCAATTTTTGAAAAATTCAACGTTTTTCCTAAATCCCTCATCTCCTGCAGAGGGACCATACGGACAAGGAACCTTTGCGCCGACAAATCCGAAGTCTTTTGCGATATCCGGCCTAGCCGTTGTGCAATAAACTGGAAGTCGGTCCTTTGTTTTGCCACCAAGAAGAGCATAGACTGGTTCTTTCCTTATTTTCCCTAGTAAATCCCAAAGGGCAAGGTCTACTGCACTAATTGCTTGCACTGTTAAACCCTTTCGCCCATAATTCCATGTTGCACGAAACATTTGATCCCAGATAAGTTCAACATCGCGCGGATCTTGGCCTTCGATAAATCTACTTAAGTGATTTTCAACGATAAAACATCCAGGTTCTCCACCAATTGTAATACCAACCCCAGTTGTTCCATCTGTTGCCTCTATCTCAACAACTAACGAACCTATAGCATTGATGCCCCATGACTTCCGTGTTGCGGAATACTGGTCATAACCTGACATTGGATTAGCTACCGGATTTGGATATCCATTTATCCAGTGGGCGTCTTCGACATCATGACAGTCCGCTCCCTGATCTTTACTGCCTTTTCCACCAAAAGAAGCTTTCTCATCAGTAACATAAGCCCTCACGGCTTTGATCCTTGGGAATGAGCGGCACTTGTTTTCCGACATATTGCAAGCGGCGTTGTTTCAGTTTTAGCTGATATCAGATAAGTTATATAACATATTTATCTCCCCTTTCATATAATTTATGCTGACTACTGATATTTACTTTATCAGTTAACATGGTATACACTATCATGACTATCGAAGGTCGGTGTACATTAACGGGGGTCCATTAAAGTTACAATCTTCACCGGGTTGCGAGATACTGAGATGTTTGATTCTGCACCTGCACGCCTCGTCCATAGAGTTATACATAATACAAAAAAGTATTTAATGAATCATTGTCTTTTATATAGTGTGAAGAGTGTATCAACATTTGCTTTTTTGTACACGATTAATCATTTAGTATTGAATATTTTAACTGAATTTGTGTAATTTCGCTGTATCCTCTTTTTCTCGTGTCATTGGTTCATAAAGTATAATGGGTCTGCATTTTTTTAAATAATACAGCAATATTTATCATTTTTGGTCATGTGGTTCAAAGTGAACTGTGTGTCACGGAAATCGTAGCAACTTACATAAATGTATCACTGTCTCAATGGTGCGAATCAATATCAGGTAGATTTTCATTATTATTGTAGAAATAATTTAAAAGTTATAAGTATTTTATTGAAATCAAAACGATTTAGAACGGTGATATTGACCTTTTTTAATAGTCCTTTCCAATATTCTTCTATGTAAAATTCATAGAAATATAAAGTACATTTCATTGCATTGTCAATCAGAAGAGAACTATTTACCGAGAACTATTTACCGGTAAATAGTTCAATAACTATTAACCGGCAAGTGAATAACACTGTGATGACTTTTCCTGGACTTTTTAGCGACGACGTTCATTGGTCAATGGGCGTGTCAGTTCACAATGACTGACATTTCAAGATGAATGAGGCCGTGTACAAAAAAATGTCTATGGTATAAAGAAAACATAATTAATAACAACATCTTGTCATATCTTTTTGGCGTGATAAAACATGTTCAATTCAGTAAAATATAACACTTATTTACTGGTTATTCGAACAATAGAAAGTTTATGGTTCACCTCGACCCTAACTATTTACCTCCGCTTCGCTTCGTAGAATTTGTGTCTTGTGGAACCGTAAACTGCTTGCTTTTGTTCTCATAGCCAGTAAATAACTTTATAAAACGTCTCTACAGTAATACTGGCTCATACATTTGCACGATGGAGACAGTGTACAATACCTAGGCTAAAGTATTGGTGCACTATGATTTTTTTCTTAAATAATTCATATAAATATATATTTTTTTAATATTGTGAAGGCACTTCTTATCCCGTTCCATTGATATATTACAATTAAAAGTTTTGAGGCATTTTTGTTTTTATTTTTACAAAGAAGAGATATACTGTAAACGTATTAATTTTTTACTATTTTCGCGGCTGGCTCTGGAATGCGAAAATCGCAGTACCCGTGAAAATATTTTTTTGTGTTGAAAAGGTCTTTTTAACATTGAAAACCGTGAAAATTGATTCCTGCAAATATGTTGATGTTTCATAAACCACGAAAATAAGGATCCGTGAAAATGAATACTTTTACAGTATATCGTTGACTCAGTGCCTAATACAGAATGGAACTTTCTGTAAACCCGCAACACATTATTATCATTTGTAACACAACGAATAAAGTCCAGGCACATTAACAAACGAGATTGCTAGTCATATTTTATACTTCATATACATGTAAAATTACTGCATCATTAGTTTTTATTGATGAAAAAATGATATACCACAAAAAGAACACAAAATCGGTCATTGCACATTTCCGGCAGTAGGACGATTAGTAATTTAACATAATAAAAACAAACAATATTGTGAAGATAAAGTTACCCGAAAATCATTGCTATATATCCTATATGTCCTATTGTCTCAAGTCTATGAATATCTAATGAATATATGATAATCCCTATTCATAATTGTCTCGTAAATTAATGATGTAACTTATTAATCATTAATCATTCGTTGTTTTCCCATATTAATTCCTGCTTGGCTTGCACCCTTGTTACTTCCATACTGTAAACTGACTACGTTTTTGCCAGCTGCAAGTTGCTCCTCCGTGAATTCGACTTCGTGTTTTTCAGCCATCTTTGGACCGAGTGCTGGACCTGTATATTCGGGGTGTAGTTGTGTCTAAAGCGAAAAAGAATATTCATTTAAGATTCGTACAAGCTTACAAGCTTACATCTATTTCAGAAATATAACAATTAGCACATTCTTAAGAGCGCATATAAAAAAACAATGATTTTTATTATCTTTTAAGTTCAAATATACCGGTATCTTCATGCTGTTGAGGTCAAAGTGTAGTCATTTTCATGCATACCCGAAAGCCTTTTAAGTTTCCTGCTATCATGACGCCAAACAAGAAATGATTTGACTGTTTTCCTTTTCCTAGTTTGGTTTCTTCAGAAAACTTTTTGGATTCTAAAATGATGCCGAGGAAAAATATTTTGTGGAAACTTACGGACCTTTATGCTGACTGATTGTCATTACAATACAGTTTTACTGAACATATAAGATTAAGAAAACAAAAACAAATAAACTCTGTAATTTTTAAGAATGTGCATCTTTTCAGTTTTCTGGGGAAAAAAACGCTTATAAAGTAATATTATACTTACTGTTCTGCCTAAAGCAAAAATACATTGTGTAACTTGTGGTATGTTTTTCCGTTCCCATAAATCGACAGTTTGGAACACTTCGGTAACGGGAACACCATAAGCTTTAGCCGCCTCTTGAAAGCGTTCTATGTTCTGCATCAATGCAAAACCACCACCCTTTTTATCTATTTTCTTTATACATCCAGGCACAAGTTTGTTCATTAAACTGAAACAAAGAAATGCCTTGTACAGAATGAAAAAAAGAAGAATGTGAACATCACACCTAACTCTATAACATTAATTCTTGTAGCCCTTTACTGACATGCGGAAGCAATGAAATGGTGAAATCAAACTTAAACTTACCATCAGCGTTTGGAGTTGTTCGACTTGCATTTATTGTGACAAAAAGTTCACATTCAACATAAGCTTCTACCACACAAAACATACAATAAACCCTAACCTTAATGACGACCTCTTCAGAACTTTTCGGTGTTATACGCCATTTCATTCTATGGTCTCACATTTAGCACAGACTGGATAGTAGATTCGATATGTTTGATTTTCCTTCTTTTAATCTATTGTTGGTGGACGAGACATATATGATGTGAAATTCCTTCTCAAACTGAGCAACTGAAATGATTTTTAGCCATTTATTCAGGTGTATACTGTCAATATAATGATTGGGACTACATGCACTTGTATTATTCATTTGTCCATGTCCCTTCGGATTACGGTTATTTCACAGGGATTCGTTAATCGTACCCACTCGACCATTTCCGCTACCCTATCCAGTAATTGGCCGAGTAATGTACGCTCGACGCCGACCGTACATTGATAGATAATTACGGAAGCGAATCCCTGTGGTTATTTCGACAAGTAACTCCATTGAATCGGACGAGTTTATGTTTTCGTTAATGATTACTAAGTAAAAAAGAAACCCAATTACTCGTATATGTCAGTTGTTTCATATTCACTGCGTCACGTTGAAAGGGGAAAAGGGGGGAGGGGAATATGAGTAAAGTATGATTTCTGCCAATTCTGAGGCACCTAAACAAGTTAAGTACATACTTGCATAAGATAATCCCATCTCTTAATACATCTTCATACGGCTTTGATCTGTCTACAGGTTCACCCAAATTGGCTTCGATCCAATCAAGAGCTTGTTTCTCCAAATCTTTGTCTCTCTGTAATGTAAAGTATATCAATCTGTTACACTCGTCAGTATTTTCATTTGTTGAGCCAACAGAAAATCAAAATACATTCATGACCGGATAGCAACTTCTGAATGAAAACAATATAACCTATCTTCTTATTTACAATAAAGGGTTCTACATTGGCAAAAAAGTTGAATAATTGTTGGAATGTGATCAAATAAATAATGAACTAATCATGTACAATTGCAAACCACATTTCCAACAAAAAATGATTTGCAGTTGTCTTTCAGGTCATTTTAATGCAAGGAATCTGACATCACTTTAAAACCTTTTTGTATAAGGTTTATGGCATGCACCCTTTGGTGGCCCCCTTCAAGATTTTGCCCGGCAGATCCACATCTCATCCAAGATGGCCGCAAGCGGGACTTTATTTTAACATTCGACTCTATGGAAAATTATTCATAGATCTTCTCCTCTGAAACAGCTGGGACGACTGGGACCAAACTTGGTCGCAATAAAGGTTCTTATGGGTAGTCTCCATTAAAATTGTGTCCGACAGATCCGCATTCATCGATGATGGCCGCCAGGTTGGAACACAGTTTTAACACTGGACCCTATGGGAAAGCATTCAAGGATATACTCTTCTGAAACTGTTGAGCTAATTGGGACCAAACTTGTTCACAACAGTCCTTTAGTAGTCCCCTTTAAAAGTTGTTTCCAGCAGGGCAGAAGTTCATCCACTTCATCCAAGATGGCCGCCAGTGGGGAACTTAGTTTAACATGCGGAAACATATTCAAAGATCTTCTTTTCTTAAAGTATTTGACCAATTGGAACTATACTCGGCCACTATGGTCCATAGTTGGTCCCCTTTGAAAACTGTGTCCGACATGTCCCCATTGCATCTAAGATATTTTAACATTGGACCATATAGGAAAGCATTCAAAGATATTCTCCTCTGAAACCACTGGACAAATCGGAACCAAACTGGCCACAATAGTCCTTGAGTGATCCCCTTTAAAAATTGTGTCCAGCAGGTCAGCACTTCATCCAAGATGGCCACCAGTGGGGAATTAAGTTTAACATTTGACCCTATAGGGAAACATATTCAAAGAGTTTCTCTTCTGAAAGAACTTGATCAATTAAAACCATATTGGGTCACAATGGTCCATAGTTGGCCCCCTTTGAAAATTGTGTCATGTGTGTCCCCATTGCACCAAAGATTGCCACCAGTAGGGAACATAGTTTAACACTGAACCCTATGGCAAAGCATTGAAAGATCTCTTCTGAAACCGCTGGGCCAATTGGAACCAAACTTGGTTACAATGGTCTTTGTTTGGTCCCTTTTAAAAATTGTGTCCGGCAAGTCCGCACCCCATCCAAGATTGCCGCTAGCAGGGAAATTGGACGCTATATTCAAAGATGTACTTGTTAGCTTAGTATTGCTATAGCCAGGGTGAGCTTATGCCATCACTTTTCGTCCGTCGTCCGTCTGGCGTAAACTTTTCTTTAAAGATATTTTCCTCTGAAACTACTGGGCCAATTTAAACCAAACTTGGCCACAATGGTCCTTGGTTGGTCCCCTACAACCAAGATTGCTGCAAGCGGGAAACGTAGTTTTAACATTGGACCCTATGGGAAAAGACATTCAAAGGTCTTCTCCTCCAAAACTGCTGAGTCAATCGNAATTTCTCTGGTGGCGGAAATACCCCTCCATACCCTACAACCAAGATTGCTGCAAGCGGGAAACGTAGTTTTAACATTGGACCCTATGGGAAAAGACATTCAAAGGTCTTCTCCTCCAAAACTGCTGAGTCAATCGGAACCAAATTTGGCCACAATAGTCTTCAGGTGATCCCCTGAAAAAAGTTGTTTTTTCAGGTGTGCGCTATATCCAAGATGGCCGCCAGCGGGGAACATGGTTTAAACATTGTACCTTATGGGAACCAACATTCAAAGATCTTCTCCTCCGAAACTACTATGCCAACAGGAACCAAACTTGGCCAATATAGTCTTTATTTGGTCCCCTGCAAAAAAGTTGTTTTTTTTTTCAAGTCAGCGCTATATCCAAGATGACCGCTAGCAAGGAAAATAGTTTTAACATTGGACCTATGGGAAAGGACTTTCAAAATCTTCTCCTCCAAAACTCCTGAGTCAGCTGGAACCAAATTTGGCAAAAATTTGGTGGTCTCCTACAAAACAGTTGTTTTTCGTGGTCGCACCTCAACCAAGATGGCCGTCAGCGGGAAACAAAGTTTTAACATTGGACCCTATGGGAAAGGACACTGAAAGATCTTCAACTCCAAAACTGCTGTACAAATTTGAACCAAACTTGGCCGCAATAGTCTTTAGGTGGTCCCCTGCAAAAAATGTTTTTCAGGTCAGCACTATTTCCATGATGTCCGCCAGCAGGGAACGTGGTTTTAACACTGTACCCAATGGGAAAACACATTCAAAGATCTTTTCCTCTGAAACTCCTGAGCCAATTGCAACCAAATTTAGCTAAAATAGTTCTTAGGTAGTCCCCTACAAAAAAATTGTTTTTCGAGGTCGCACCTCAACCAAGATGGCCACCAGTGGGAATCATAGTTTTAACATTGAACCATATGGGAAAGGACATTCAAAGACCTTCTCCTCCAAAACTACTGAGTCAGCTGGAAGCAAATTTGGCAAAAATAGTTCTTAGGTGGTCTCCTAAAAAAAGTTGTTTTTCGGGGTCGCACCTCAACCAAGATGGCCGTCAGCGGGAAACAAAGTTTTAATATTGGACCCTATTGGAAAGGACACTGAAAGATCTTCTCCTCAAAAACTGCTGAACCAATTTGAAACAAACTTGGCCACAATAGTCTTTAGGTGGTCCCCTGCAAAAAAATTGTTTTTCAGGTCAGCGCTACATTTCCATGATGTCCGCCAGCGGGGAACGTGGTTTTAACACTGTACCCAATGAGAAAACACATTCAAAGATCTTTTCCTCTGAAACTGCTGAGCCAATTGGAACCAAATTTAGCTAAAATAGTTCTTAGGTAGTCCCTACAAAAAAGTGTTTTTCGAGGCACCTCAACCAAGATGGCCACCAGTGGGAATCATAGTTTTAACATTGTACCATATGCGAACGGACATTCAAAGACCTTCTCCTCCAAAGCTACTGAGTCAATTGGATCCAAACTTAGCCACAATAGTCTTTAGCAAGTCCCCTGTACAAAACTTGTTTTTCAGGTGTGTGCTATATCCATGATTGCCGCCAGCGGGGAACATGGTTGAAACATTGTACCGTATGGCAAACGACATTCAAAGATCTTCTCCTCCGAAACTACTATGCCAATTGGAACCAAACTTGGCCACAATCGTGTTTAGGTGATCCCCTGCAAAAAGTTTTTTTCAGGTGTGCGCTATATTCAAGATGGCCGCCAGCGGGGAACATAGTTTTAACATCGTACCTGACGGGAAACAACATTCTAAGATCTTCTCCTCCGAAACTACTATGCCAATTGGAACCAAACTTGGACACAATCGTGTTTAGGTGGTCCCCTGCAAAAAATTTGTTTTCCAGGTCAGGGTTATATCAAAGTTGGCCGCCAGCGGGAAAATAGTTTTTACGGAAAAGACTTTGAAAAATCTTCTTCTCTGAAACTGCTGAGCCATATGGAATCACACTTGGCCACAATGATCTTTAGGTGGTCCACTAAAAAAAGTTGTTTTCAGGTCAGTGCTTTGTCAAAAATTGCGACCAGTGGGGAACATAGTTTTAACATTGGATACTATGGGGAAAGACATACCACTGGTAATGAGCCTGGAGCTAAAATGTCAGTCTTTTGTGATTTCATCTTTATGTCCGTATATTAAGTTTTTTCAGTTTCATTTTTCACAATTGACTCTGTCCTGTTGCTAACTGAATTTTACTGTTGTTACTATTGTGTTTGATTTATCACATTGACTGTTAGGAAAGGTTCGGGCCCAATAAAACTAGTTTAACCCCCGCCACAGCAGGTTTGCGCCTGTCCTAAGTCAAGAAATTTCTTAAGCCTTTGTGTGTCTTGTCTGTTTTTTAGTTAGTTTACTTTGTGTCTACAGGAGTCTACGATGGTGTTTATTATTTCGCTGAACTTGATTACTCTTTATTTAGGGACCGACTCCGACCTGCCGTTGGATGTGGGGTTTCATCACCGTTCATTGAAGATCTTATGGTGGCTTTGAGTAGTTATTTCTCTCCTTTGGGTCGTTGTCTCTTTGACACATTCCCCGCTTCCCTTCTTTTTTCTAAAGATCTTCTCCTCTGAAAGTGATGAGCCAAATAGAACAAAACGTAGCCAGAATAGTCTTAAGTTGGTCCCATGCAAAAAAAAATGTTTTTCAGGTCACTGCTTTATCCAAGATGGCTGCCAGCGGGAGCATAGTTTTAACATTGGACCCTACTGGAAAAGACATTCAAAGATCTCCGAATCAACTGAGTCAATTGGAACCAAACTTGCGGCCAAAATAGTTCTTAGGTGGTCTCCTGTTTTCAGTTCAGGTTCACATTTTATCCAGGATGGCTGCCAGCGGGTAACATAGTTTAACATTGGACCCTATGGGAAACACTAACAGACATCTCTCCCCTAAAACTGCTGGGCATATTGAACTATAGTTTAATTATGGGCTCTTTAATATAAACTGTCTATATTAGTCAAGGGTCAGGTGAACGATACAGGCTCTTGAGAGCCTCTTGTCTGAAACTACTGAGCAAAGTCGAACAAAACTTGGTAGCAATTGTCCTTAGATGGTCGCCTTTAAAATAAGTCCTGCATATCCCAATTGCATCGAAGATGGCCACCCACCATGGAGGACCATATTTGAACATTGGACTCGATGGGAAAGTATTCAAAGATCATCTAATCTGAAATCGCAAAGCCAATTTGATGGTACCCTAAAAGAAAGATGACATTCAAAGTAGCTGTCAGTGGGGTATATAGTTTAACTTTGGGTCATATAAGTGTCTATTGGGATTATTTTGACCTGTATATGTCAGCCATGGCCCAGGCACAGAGACTTGCTCCCAACCTAGAAAAAAAATGTTTACTAACAAATATGAATCTCGGAGAAAAAAAAACTTTCTCCGAGATTCATATTTGATAGTAAACAATTTTTTTCTAGGCCGGTAGCAAGTCCCTGTGGCCCAGGTGAGCGATACAGGCTCTTCGGGCCCCTTAATTGTTAACTTTTCATCAACTATTGGGGAAGTGGAATCTTCCTGCAATTGGCATTAACCTTTTTTCAAACTATTGCAAATGATATCTGACAGTAAGGTTATGGAATCTATTATACCTACAAACAGAACTAATTATCACACCATTTAATGGCATCCTATTACTACACATATAATTAGTACAACAGATGTATAGCTTTAGTTTTCCCATTCATATATGATATAGCTGTTCGGATTTATGTGTAAGCATATCCAAACTGACAGCATTTACGTAAGATGTCGTGCAGATGACGTTTTCTTTCACATTTGGTAGTTTCAGAATTGGTACTTTGAAATTTATAAATATAAAATATAGAAAAGAAAGTATTAGGTAAGATATGAAAAAAATCTTTCACCCTTATATCATTTTTCCTTTCACAGCAATGTTTTTTCCATTGGAAATGAAATAACTATTTTAGAGACAATAAAGAAAAAAATCGCGGTTCCATCAAACTGGTACTTTTTACTTTTGTTTTTGAGATATATGATTTTTTTTGTGTGATCCAGCAATGATTGTTGTCTGATCGGAACCGTAATGCTGCCTTTGTTGACCTTGCAAAGTTCATTTCAGGGCAATTTAGTTCAATCGTCAAATGGCGTACAATTTGCATCCGTTTTTTTTAGATCGGTGGTATTCACTGAATATTGGCCATTTTGACTACTTATGGTTCTTCAGAGGTCAAAAAACCAAATGTATAAAAAATGACAGAGAACAAAAAATAAGGTTAAGAAGCTACCAGAAAAGTCAAATCGAATAAGAACAGGGCTTTGCGTACACCTTAAATAGTTTTACTGGAAGTTTCAACTTGCTAAAACCAAAGCACTGTGCAACTGGGTTGGGGAATACAGTTAGACTTATACTATCAGCAATACTGGAATACATGTATACAGAGGTATATGAAATAATTAATCTTTGCACACAGCTTGATTCACTTTGCATAAGTAGAGACGTTAAAAAGCCTAACTTTATTGCGCTGGTTGTCATGTGTAAACATTCGATTTGAACAGGTAGGCTATAGTAGGCTCTTGAAAGCCACTTGCTTGTAATGTTTTACAAGAAATGTTAGAGTCAACTACGTCAGCCATAATTTCAACAAAAGGTTGAAAAATGCTCTAATTTCCCAATTTCCTATTTGCAGCATGCTACCCATGCGAACAAGGCCATAAGCTGCATGTCTGTAGCATGCCTGTTGATTCTATTCAGTTCTTAAGGGGATACGATATAGTACCAAGGGCAGATAATAACGTCGCCGCATGTGGCATGTTGTTTTTGCGACGTCACGATAGACTCACGAAATAGAGTACGACGTCATAAATACCAGACTACGCGAATTGCGGACAGAAATCGCTCATAACGCAATTGGGGAAGTGGTAGGTCCAGATCCGACATACTTGTCAAATTGATACCTGATAGCAAAGACTTCCTATCGGCATTGTTTGCAATAGAATCCATTTTTCCCAACAACAATTTGATTTCGTTGAAAAAATATTTACACTTGTTACACGTAAACAACCGCACAGTAGAAATTTATCAAGTTTAACATCACTACTGGAATACAAGTCCAAAAAAATACTAAGAAATTTCATTTAAATCTCGTGACTTTTCCAGTGACTTATTTTTTGCTTTTATTGAATAAGCTTCCCGTGGAATTTAACGGCATTTTCACGGGAGATAAATGTACGTGTAGTACAATTATCTCCCGTGAAAATGCCGTTAATTAGTTTCTGCAAAATTGTTCTTGTTTATTAATGGAAAAAGTCAAAAGTCATGGCATGTCACAGAATATGAGTAGCATATAAAATACCTGAATTCATCATAAAAAATAAACATACAAACAAACAAACATAAAAAAAAAATAAAAAAAAAATGAGGCAACTTCACAAAGACGAAACAAATAAACAACTGAATGTAGGAATGAACAAGAACACCACAAAATTAAAAACTTGAGATCTTGTGTAATTTTTAGCGCATTGGCTTACAAATATCGAGGTTGTTAGTTCGAATCTAGCATGAGACAGCTTAAAAATAATCCGTGAGAATTATGTGACTTTTCTATATTTTAGCTGGTAAAAATGAAAGGGTTGCCACGAGGGAGTCAGTTGGCGCATTATCATGGCCATTTCAGGGCAATTTCACGGCATTTTACGATTTGAATTTTCACGGGGTGCTGTGAAAATTCAATTAAAACTCCGTGAAAATGGCTATTTCATATCACAATATTTTTACCAGGCAAATTTTGTACGTAATATTATTGTACAATATATTATCAATAAGTATATAGGCAAGATTATGGTATTAGAGAGCACTACACATGCATGATAATTTATGGAACGCCATAGCTGTCTTAATTGGTGATAAATCATTGTGTGATGTCGTTTGTTATTACGTGGTGTCGTTTTTTCATTACGTTCTGTCGTTTTATCTTTACATTATGTAGAAATTGTATTACGTGAGGTCGTTTTATAATTTCGTGATGTCAATTATCTATTACATTATGTCGTGTTTCCTTTACGTTTTGTCGTTTTAACATTGCGTTATGTCCTAAATACTTTATTTGTTGTCTTTTTTCTATTACGTGGCGTCGTGTTTTCATTCCATGATGTTGTTTTTTTATTACGTGTTGTCGTTTTTTCATCACGTTCTGTCGTTTTATCTTTTCATTATGTAGTGATTGTATTACGTGATGCCGTTTTATAATTTCGTGATGTCGATTATTTATTACATTATGTCGTTTTACCTTGACATTATGCTGTTTTATCATTACGCTATGTCGTTTTATCATTACGTGTTGTCTTTTTTCCATTACGTGTTGTCATTTTTCTATTACTTGGTGTAAGTTTTTCATTACGTGGTGTCGGTTTTTCTTTGATTATGTCATTTTGTAATAATGGGCTGTCGTTAAATATTCATTACATGGTGTCGAAAAACCATTACGTGATGTCAAAACTTCATGACGTAATGAGGATAAAATTTAATGGATTTTTAGCAGACGACACTGGTTACACTAGAAAAACAAGAGCTCAAAATTAAGTGTAATGGATCAAATACTACAAAAACTAAGGTTAGAACGAATGAAACCTGCCTTTATTAAGGAAAAGATTTCTCCAGATATAGTTGGCATGCTGTCTGTATATGATTTTCAATGTTTAGGTGTAACAATCCGCTCAGATATTATGAACTTAAGAACAGAGTGTTCAATCTGTGGGAAAGTAAAACCAGAAAAATCAAATAATCGTGCTGGGCCACCGGAATTTGTTATTGAAAAATCAAATTTACAGACACTTATGGAGAGAGGGTTTAAGATAAGTGATATATCTCAGTTATTGTCTGTTTCTGAAAGTACTGTTTACAGGAGAATGCGGCAGTATAATCTGAGTAAACTGTCATTTAGTGACATTGACGACAATTCGCTCGATTTGATTGTATCAGATATAGTGACAGAATTTCCAAAATGTGAAGAGAAAATGATTTACGGAATTCTGCAGCAACGGCATATAACGGTAATTTTATTAGACCAAGATAATATAAAATACACAAACTGAAAACAAATTTAAAAAATGCAAAGATCCCTAAAATAACACAAACGACAGAGCAATAACTATAGGAAATCGGGATTACCGGAATTTGTATCGACAGTGATTTTGATACCTAGAGCTTTCCTTCTCCCTATAGTGTAAATTTAAGCAAAAGGAAAAAAAATAACGCAGATATAGACCATTATTATTACATAAGGAAAAGTTTAAAGTCGAAGGGATTTGTATTGTTTGTGTTATTTTAGGGATCTTTGCATTTTTTAAATTTGTTTTCAGTTTGTGTATTTTATATTATCTTGGTCTAATAAAATTACCGTTATATGCCGTTGCTGCAGAGTTCCGTAAATCATTTTCTCTCCACATTTTGGAAATTCTGTCACTATATCTTCTACAATCAAATCGAGCGAATTGTCGTCAATGTCACTAAATGACAGTTTACTCAGATTATACTGCCGCATTCTTTTGTAAACAGTACTTTCAGAAACAGACAATTACTGAGATATATCACTTATCTTAAACCCTCTCTCCATAAGTGTCTGTAAATTTGATTTTTCAATAACGAATTCCGGTGGTCCAGCACGATTATTTGATTTTTCTGGTTTTACTTTCCCATAGATTGAACACCCTGTTCTTAAGTTCATAATATCTGAGCGGTTTGTTACACCTAAACATTGAAATCATATACAGACAACATGCCAACTATATCTGGAGAAATCTTTTCCTTAAGGTTAGACTCTACTAAATGACCAATCAGCTGCTGGCATAGTCAAAAATAGTACTTATATAAACAAAGCCATGCTACTTTCGCTTTGGATATAACTGTCAATATTGACAATATCGGAATTCTTAAACGCTCTTGTGATCATGAAACACTTCCGGATTGACAAGCATTTTGAATCAGCCAGCCTCATTGCATGGGAAAAATACTGAAGCCTCACCAATGATGACACGTATGCCCAAGGATATGCAAGGGAAAATTGGTCATTTGCATACCCCAGTTAAATGAGGCAATAGAAATTTCTTATTAGACTTTAAAGTTGGGTCATCATTTGGATATGTTACTTGGCAGACGTGCCACTTTGAGAAAATCATATCGCCGCATAAAGTGAACTTCAGGTAATTATGAAAATTCACAAAACGTTATAATGGCCGCCTATGGAAAATATTTAGTGGAGTCTGACCTTAATAAAGGCAGGTTTCATTCGTTCTAACCTTAGTTTTTGTAGTATTTGATCCATTACACTTAATTTTGAGTTCTTGTTTTTCTCGTGTAACCAGTATCGTCTGCTAAAAATCCATTAAATTTTATCCTCGTTTTGACATCACATAATGGTTTTTCGACACCATGTAATGATAATTTAACGACAGCCCATTATCACAAAATGACATAACCAAATAAAAACCGACACCACGTAATGAAAAATGACAACACGTAATGGAAAAAAGACAACACGTAATGGTAAAACGACATAGCTTAATGATAAAACAGCATAATGTCAAAGTAAACCGACATAATGTAATAAATAATCGACATCACGAAATTATAAAACGGCATCACGTAATACAATCACTACATAATGTAAAGATAAAACGACAGAACGTAATGAAAAAACGACACCACGTAATAAAAAACGACATCACACAATGATTTATCACCACTTAAGACAGCTATGGCGTTCCATAATAATTATCCTATGAAAAGCATTTAACTGGTATAATCTTTTTCGGGACAACGTGAAAGGTCAGGTATTTCACCGAGAATTCGGGAAAAACACTTATCAGGAACGGGATTCGGTCAATTTCATTTTTTTTTAAAATGTGTTTGACTGATCTTTGTAAATGTCTTTAGACGGAAGTAATCATAAGGATAAATTCTCTGTTGTGTTTGATGTCTTTTATTTCCTGTTTAACTGTTTAATGGTATTCAACTCTGTTCCATTTTTCGCAACCCTTACACGCGGGAAAACACAGATTGACGACGTTCAAGTTTCCGAGCGAAATATTTGTAACGTCAAAACCGGCAATGTTCATTTGAAGCGATAAAAAATGACAGTTTTCTCCCTGTAGCTTTAAAATAAGCACATGGACTCTCATTTTTCAAAGCGAATTTCGAAAGAGTGATGTTTCACGGAGATCTCTGCGAATTTTGAAGAAAAAAATCAGTTCACAATTTTTTTCTATGTGAAATTTTACCTACTAGAAACGGACGTTTCTTCAATAAATATTTACATAAATGTCAATAATGAAATTTTGTATTAAAGATTTTACTTAACTTCTACAGAATTATCTCACGAAACTGTAGCAAAAAAAACCCGAAGCAATTAGCTTAATTAGTTTTAAAGTTATGACATTTTAAAAATTACTGAAAAAATCCATTTTTTACGTAACATTTTGGAAAACGGGTGATTTGAATCGCAATTATCTCGAAAACGAAATCATGAAGGTATACTTTTCTTTGCAGATTTGGAAAGAGCATGTTCAAATAGACTTAATTTTAAAATTTCACAAAAAAATCAGTTCGGGATCTTTACTGTATCGTATCCCCTTAATTTCAGTCTATTAAGGGCTAAAAGTACCTCAAATTTTCATGTAACTTTCAAAAGTGATTCCATGAATTTTGCTTACATTTTACTTACTTTCAGACCCATTCTGTGTCAACACAATAATTAAATTAAGATAATAGGATTAGAAAGGCGGAAATGTATGTTGTTATTATATTGTACAAATTATATACACAACGCATTAATAAGAAAATTGAAAACAATCTGATAAATGAACGGTCCTTATGTATCATTTTCTTGTGGTAGCAAGTTCATATCGTATCAGATGGGGTTTTATTTATCGGGTATACGGTTCTGATATCCAAGGAAATTCAAACTAAAATGATACTTACTAAATAATTCATCCTCAATTGATGTAGTGAATTTTTGGGAAAAAACTGCAAATTCGGAGTTTTTGGTTGCTGGGGATTAAACAGTCACTTTGTTCTAAATCTTTTAAAAACGAAATATTCAAGACAAAAACCAATCATGATTGCTATTTGAACGTTAACTTATATATATTGTATTTCTCTAGCTACAGCAGAATACACTTGTATAGCAGTATATACACTACATTGTATCTCCAGTTATACATTGTATTTCCTTAGTGACTGTAGTATACATTGTATTCCCAGTTATACATTGTATTTCCTTAGTGACTGGAGTATACATTGTATTTCCAGATATACATTGTATTTCCTTAGTGACTGGAGTATACATTGTATTTGCAGTTTTTTCCTTAGTGACTAGTATACATTGTATTTCTAGTTATACATATATGGCCAATCTCTTAACACTCCCATAGAATTGTGCAGAATCTTCAGACACTATCTATAAACTGTACACCTGAATTTCACAGAATCTCGAAACACTCACTAAAAATTGTTCGCACAATTGTGCATAATCTACAAACACTTCCATAAAATATGTGCACACTTCAAACACTTCTTAAAAATTACGCAGAATTGCGCAGAATCTTCACATACTCTCCAAAAATTGTGCGCAGAATTGAGCATTATCTTCAGACGCTCTCTAAAATTGTGCGCAGAATCTCAAAACACTTTCTTAAAAATTGTGCGTGGAATTGTGCAGAATCTTAAAACACTCCCTTAAAATTGTGCGCAGAGTTGTGCATAATCTCCAAACACTTCAATAAAAATTGTGCACAGAATTGCGCAGAATCTTCAAACACTTTTATAAAATTGTGCACAGAATTGGGCAGAATCTCAAAACACTCACTTAAAATGGTGCACAGAATTGCGCATAATCTCCAAACACTTCCATAAAATTATGCACAGAATTGCGCATTTCTATGCACAATTATATGGGAGTGTGTGAAATTCTGTGCACAATTTTATTAGGGGGGGGGGGTGATTTGTTGTAAAATTATTTCATGTATTTCGTGATCTCTTACATGAAGGATGAACCCAGTTATACATTGTTTTTCCTTAGTTACTGTAGTATACATTGTATTTCCAGTTATACATTGTATTTCCTCAGTTACTGTAGTATACATTGTATTTCCAGTTATACATTGTATTTCCTCAGTTACTGTAGTATACATTGTATTTCCAGTTTTACATTGTATTTCCTTAGTGACTAGAGTATACATTGTATTTCCAGTTATACGTTGTATTTCCTTAGTGACTGTAGTATACATTGTATTTCCAGTTATACATTGTTTTTCCTTAGTGACTGTAGTACACATTGTATTTCCAGTTATACATTGTATTTCCTTAGTGACTGGAGTCCATTTATACATTGTATTTCCTTAGTGATTGGAGTATACATTGTATTTCCAGTTATACATTGTTTTTATACATTGTATTTCAAGTTATACATTGTTTTTTTATTAGTGACTGTAGTATACATTGTATTTCCTTAGTGACTGTAGTATACATTGTATTTCCAGTTATACATTGTATTTCCTTAGTGACTGTAGTATACATTGTATTTCCAGTTATACGTTGTTTTTCCTTAGTGACTGGAGTATACATTGTATTTCCAGTTATACATTGTTTTTCCTTAGTGACTGTAGTATACATTGTATTTCCAGTTATACATTGTATTTCCTTAGTGACTGTAGTATACATTGTATTTCCAGTTATACATTGTTTTTCCTTAGTGACTGGAGTATACATTGTATTTCCAGTTATGCATTGTTTTTCCTTAGTGACTGTAGTATACATTGTATTTCCAGTTATACATTGTTTTTCCTTAGTGACTGTAGTAAACATTGTATTTCCAGTTATACATTGTATTTCCTTAGTGACTGTAGTATACATTGTATTTCCAGTTATACATTGTTTTTCCTTAGTGACTAGTAAACATTGTATTTCCAGTTATACATTGTATTTCCTTAGTGACTGTAGTATACATTGTATTTCCAGTTATACATTGTTTTTCCTTAGTGACTGTAGTATA